>QXTE01000002.1:30962587-31020255 GCA_003942145.1 Platysternon megacephalum | reverse complement strand
TAATCTGTTTGACAGCTCAATCCAATTTGTCAATGAGCGTAAATGATTTTTTGATGTTTCATGTTCTTTCAAATGCTGATGCAAATTTCGCCAGTCATTAAAACCTGCAGTTGCCAGAAAAATGTCCGAGTTACAGAACAGTTTGCAGCAAAAACAAAAAACTACATCTTTGGTCTGTGAATACACTAACCACGATCTATTAATTTGTTCCCCATTTTTCATTTTTTTCTTCATACTGGATGGCATAAATCGACGATTTGACTCATTAAATGGATATTCAAATGTAGGATCTAGTTTTGAAGGACCTTTTTTCACAATAATAATTCGCATTGTATCAGTAATTATTGTCGGCCATGTACTTGGATCCGATCCTATGTCAGTCTCTCCACCTTCCAATAATTGTTCTTCAGTTTTAGATTTGGATAACAGTTCTTCATTTCTGGACTCTTCAGCTGAAGTAGTAAATCTTTGGATGGATTGTGATTGTTCGTCTTTATCAGTTAGTGAAGATAATCTTTGGTCAGATTGTTGTTCATCTTTATCAGTTGATAAAGGTAATCTTTGGTTTGATCGGTCTTCATCAGTTGATGAATAATCACCTTCAATGCATTGCTTAGAGCTTTCTCCTTGATTGTCGACTTTTTTAAAATACTTTTTTGAAGTACAAGATAGTTTTTCTAATTCTTTTTGCCGTTTCTCTCTTTGTTGCCGGTAAGCAGCACCAGAAAGTCGTTTTCGTTTTTGTCCCGGCATTTTAGCCCTATAACCATTGGCACCGACGCGAAACGGAAATTAGCGCGAATGGCGCCGATAGGGCAGCACAGTACACACACGTAATCGTGATTTGAGTGACCGTGTCACAACATGACATGATATTTTTCATGTCACACTCCTATTGCACTACTGTACTTGCCGTAGATAAGGCGCTAGTCATTGGGGCGAGAGAGCTCCCCACGAGCTCGGATACACACTGGACCCAGCCCTGCTGGCGTTTTCCCAGCGCTGAGGCCGCCCAGCTGGGAGCCCGAGGGGCATGCAATGGAGAGAGCTCTGTGGCTGGAGGAGCCAAGGAAGAGGTGCTGGGCTTGCTGGACAGATGCTGCCCCTCTCTGCCAGGTCGCTCGCCCCCTGCAGGAGGGGAGGCAGAAGGAGACTCCAGGCACTAGAGTGCTGTGAGGGGCTGGGGAGGGAGGCAGCAGCCTCTGGGGCTCCAGCAGGCAGAAGCTCCCCAGGGGTCCTGGGGACCCTCCCGCCTGGCCCGACTCTTACCTTGCTGCGGATCTGGCCTGAGGTGGAGTCATCTCTGGTCACCGCCGCTCCCAGGGCCAGGGGTTGGGGCTGCTGCTGGATCCCAGCCCTGCTCATCCTTGCCCTGGCACGAGCTGGGCTCAGCCCGGGCTGCTGCTCCGCTCCCCTCTCCCCTCCCCTGGCAGGAGGCGGCGCAGAGAGGAGGAGGCAGAGGCGGGGACAAGCCGAGGAGGAGCGGACTGCCCGGGCGCCATGTTCCCCCGTCCTCTGCAGCCGGAGCAGGGCCGCGCTACCAGCTCCCGCCTGACGGGGGAAAAGGGGGGCCGCTGCCCGCGGGAGAGCGGCGTGAACAAGCCAAGGAGCGGCCCGTCCTCTGAAGCCGCGGCAGGGCCGTGCTACCGGCTCCACCTGGGGGGTGGGCGCTGACAGCGGGAGAGCGGCGGGAGCCGGTAGCGTGGCCCTGCCCCGGCTGCAGAGGATGGGCCGCTCCTCGGCTTGTTCACGCTGCTCTCCCGCGGGCAGCGGCCACCCCAGGCAGGCGCCGGTAGCACGGCCCTGCCGCAGCTTCAGAGGACAGGCTGCTCCTTGGCTTGTTCGCGCCGCTCTCCTGCGGGCAGCGGCCACTTCCCGCCCAGGCGGGAGCATTTTGCCGCCCCCATACATTTTGCCGCCCTAGGCACCAGCTTGTTTAGCTGGTGCCTAGAGCCGCCCCTGTAAGCAAGATACGAGAAGTAATTCTTCCACTCTACTCCGTGCTGATCAGACCTCAGTTAGAGTATTGTGTCCAGTTGTGGGTGCCACATTTCAGGAAAGATGTGGACAAATTGGAGAAAGTCCAGAGAAGAGTAACCAAAATGATTAAAGGTCTAGAAAACATGACCTGAGAGGAAAGATTGAAAAAAAATTGGGTTTGTTTAGTCCGGAGAAGAGAAGACGGAGAGGGGACATGATAACAGTTTTCAAATACATAAAAAGTTGTTACAAAGAGGAGGGTGAAAAATTGTTCTCATTAACCTCTGAGGATAGGACAAGAAGCAAGGGGCTGAAATTGCAGCAAGGGAGGTTAAGGTTGGACATTAGGAAAATCTTCCTGTCAGGGTGGATAAGCACTGGAACAAATTGCCTAGAGATGATGTGGAATCTCCATCATTGGAGATTCCACAACATTGGAGGTTTTTAAGAACAGGTTAGACAAACACCCGTCAGGGATCATCTAGTTATTACTTAGTCCTGCCTTGAGTGCAGGGGACTGGACTAGATGACGTACTGAGGTCCCTTCCACTCCTACACTTCTATGATTTGATGACAAGGAAGCAGTTTCTCCAAACCAAAGTATGATTTATTTGCCTCCACCATGCTGACTCTTGTGTTTCTCTGTCAGCTTCCAGCTAAGGTGTCCATTTACCCACTCCCTTTCTGCCACTGTTTAACCCCAAGGGTCTTTTGACCTCAGCCCAAGTCTTCAGAAAAAAAACATCTTAAACTGAATGGTGCCTTGGCGGTAGCTTCCCCCTCCAACTGATGGCTTGGTCGTTGTCTTAACTCCTTTGAAGCAGGTACCTGAGGGGCTGTGGCACTGTCTCACCCTTCCTGGGTTCTTTAACCACCCCCATTTACAGCCTCCTTTGTTTACGCTATGCATTCAGTCAGGCAGCAATGTAAAATTGAACAAAGAAACCAAGTCATACACTATTCCTAAGAAACAATACAGACATTTCCCCAGTTTGTCACACTGCACCCAATTCACACCCTGCTTTGAAGACAGAATTATTAATTTTCTCATGGGCTTTTCTATGGTGCTCATCACTATAGTATCTGAGTGCTTCACAAACATTCTTTAATCTTCACAACACCCTAGTAAGGTGAGGGGCTGAGGGACAGAGAGATGAAGGTCAAAAGTATCCACTAATTATGGGTACCCAATTCAAGGTGGCTAGGACCTGATTTCTCAGCGTGCTTAGCATTATATAGCACTTGGTGTGTTTAAACAACAATGGTCAAAGACTTACAACTTAGCCAAATTTGAGTAGATTTTCAAGGAGAGAGCAAAATGCACATTCCTGACACAAAGGCCACCCCCCTGTCAAATTTCAAGTCCCTGCTCCAAATCATAGAGCCACTGGAGACTTTCAAATAAAATATTAGAATTTTTTTAACATGGGCAAAACAATGTGTATTTTCCCTAGCCTCATTTTCAGAAACAACTGAACTATTTTGCTGAATTTTTCCAGAACGATGCAGCCTGAGGCTGACATCCAGCATGGAGAGTTTCAGCCCAAATGCTTAAAAGTTTGGCAGAGTTATAAGCAACTGAAAACAGGCAAGTGTTAGGAATAGGGAGTGTCTGGCAACCTTAATAATAAGCGATGCTAGCAACTAACCTATAATATATAATGTACATTTCCCATCCAATCAGAATAGCCGTCCTTGGCCCGTTCCAGAGTATTGGCTCTTCAGCACCACTTCTCATCTTCATGCTGATGTGTTTGGATGAAACCTTACTCTTTTCAGCCAATATTGGAATGACAAAGCATAACACTTTCAGTGTAATTCGACACCCTGCTGACCTGGCCATGACACTAAACCTGCTAGCAACTGCTTTGCCAAATGCAATTGGTCAGATCAGATCTTTCGGGGGGTTGTGTTTTTTTTGAAGGCTGGATGTGTCACACATTATTTGCCATTTGTCTCTGGAGACCTGGTTCAAATCCCAGGTTGCGTTACAACTGGAGCTGGATTTGCCACGATCCCATTTTGCACATTGCAACATTTTTGAATGCTTGGCTCAGCAGAGGCTTGTGTGTGTTGGGAATTAGGTGCACTGTGTGTGGAAGCTTATAAGCATCTACCCCTTTGTGTCTGTCTTGATTTAGTACCCAGGTACCTCACTTTCACCAAGTGGCTCCCTGCAATCTCAAAAGCTTTACAAACCCATAGTGTTTTACAAACCAAACTACCGCTGGCTTCAATGGGGCCAGGATTTGACCCATGGTCTTTGTCAGCTCTGGTGTCTTTAGCTATAAAATAGGCCTCTGGTTCAGACCCTGAACAGAAATATATGCAACTTGAACTCATTGAAATCCCAGAAATCCTAAATTAAACCTTAGTGATGACTTCCATTCCAAGGGGGGCATTTTCCCAACTGTCCCTTGCATTCTTGTCCTATATCACAGATATAAACAGGAAATGAGAGGAGAGACTGAGGCTCAGAACTCCAGTCAAGTGACAGTTACAAAGATTTCTAAATTGTAAGAGCCGACATAGAGTCATCGCTTTGTTCCAGGGCCACCTCTTTATTCCAAAGTGTTTAAAGTCCAAGCCAATTTTTATGTGCTGTATTTTTATTGGCATACAGCTCATGTGGAAGATCAAATGTGTTCAGATTGTGCTGTTCATTTCCCTACAGGTTCACGGGCCTCTTTACTAATTCTGGCAGATTAGAGACTGATAACTGTGTACACCAAACTCTCTTGAGTATTGTCTGGGCGCATGCTGGTTGGCTGAGGCAGAAAGAAACCAGATTCCTGTACCCCTTTTTGCAGGAAAATCATGCAGCGGGGACTAGCATACCGCCCTTTGGTTGGACTTTTGGCTTCTACATATAGTAGTTAAGGCTTTTGTCAATTATCACATGCCCATTGTGTTTTCCATAAGCTACTCTTATAGTGAAAACAGTTTTTAACTCTATTTAAATTGACTCTCCAGCAGTAGCGGCGCCAGCTTTGCTGGCGCCCTAGGCGGCGGAACGTCCCGCCCCCGAAATCCCGCCCCCAACAGCGGCGGCGGAAGGTCCCGCCCCCAAATTTTTACGGGCGGCGGGGGCGCAGGCGCCCCCAAAATAGCAGCGCCCTAGGCGACCGCCTAGGTCGCCTAATGGAAGCGCCGGCCCTGCTCTCCAGTAGCTAAGGAATAGCCAATGTATATATTGTCTCTCGTCTCCTGCCAAAGGCAGTTTAAATGAAAGGCTTTTGCAGTGGTTTCCGCAGGGTGAGTAACAGCTTTCATGCACATGTGCCCGTTTACACCAGACCAAATGTGCCACCGGGCAGGGATTGCGGTGCTGTAGGAATATACTTTGGTCAAAGGGAAATTTGCAGACACTAGCTCAAGATTTTGCTCTGGTATTTTAGCCAGTATGTGGATGACCTTGATATAAATTGCTTTTGTTATGTCATTAAAAGCTACCAGCCAAATTCTGGTCTCCCTTGTGCCAGTGCATCCCCAAATTGTCCATGCTGAGCAATCTGGGCTTGTGAATGGCAGAGGACTTCATGCTTATTGAAGAAATCTGTGGCTGTTGTGCTCATGGTGAGAAGGTAGCTAAGCTCTTTAAAGGTGAGCTTGGATTCTGGAAGGTGGGTATGACAGTCCAACCTAGGGAATTTTCCTAATTGTTCTTGTTTGAATTAACAGAATCCAGTCAAAACATCCATTATCTCCACTCAAAAGTACTGTCTAGAGTAGACACCCAGACAAACACAGGAAAATGTAACCATTGCTTGTGTGCAAGCTGTCTCTTCTGCAGCTGTTAACATCTGGAACAATCTTCTTGAACTATATAAATACAATTCTTCTATAGCCAAGTGTAAGTTATGTGGTTTTTTTAAAAAAAGAAAATATAATGCTTTTATAGCCAAACACATACAGTATATAGCCAAATAAATACAATGCATTCATAGCCACATATATATATAAATACAATGCATTCATAGCCATGTAGAAAGCCATTTAACTACAGTGTGTTTATAGTGATATACATATGGTATATAGCCATATAAATATAATGCATTTGTAGCCATATAAAAATATCTTCAACTCACCATCCCATTTCAGATCTCAGTTGAAAACATTTTTTTCTTGCTTACTCCAAATTTCTTGATCTCACATTTATTATTTGAGTTTATGAAAACTTTATTATTAGTTTTGCAGAGCACTTTGGAGCTTTAGTTTGTATGAAAAGAAACCACAAAGAATAAAGTTAGGTTGCAGTATTAGCAACTGAATAATAGTTACTGTGAGATGTTTATTTTTCTTTGCCATAACTTCTGTCAGTGCTGAGGAGAATGAACAGAGAACAGCTAGCCTGTCGCTGTGTATGTAAAGAGACATACTTACACATTATCTTTCAGTTTATTGACTGACCTCTGGTTTTTGATCATGAAGACCATCTGACTACTAGAGGCCAAGTTACATCATCATCATAATTCATAATAATACTTTGCTTTTATATAGCACTTTTCATTTGTAGATTTCAAAACTTTACAAAGGGGTTCAGTATCACTACCCCCATTTTACAGAAGTGGGGACTGAGGTACAGGTTACCCAAGATTACCCAGTAGGCCAATAGCAGAACTCGGGTCTCTTGTGTCTGATCCCAGTTCAGTGCCCTGTTTGCTAGACTACAAACGTAGCTGAAGTGTAGGATGCTAGCTTTAGGCCTGGTCTACACTGGGGGGAGGGGCGAGCTAAGCCGGTCTAAGTTACGCAACTTCAGCTGAAAAGTCGACGTACTTAGAGCTACTTACCGCAGTGTCTTCACTGCAGTAGGTCGACTGCTGCCGCTCCCCCGTCGACTCCGCTTCTCGCTCCGGTGAAGTACCGGAGTTGATGGAGGGGCGCTTGGCAGTCGATTTATCGCATCTTCACTAGATGTGATAAATCGACCCCAGGTGGATTGATTGCTCCAGAGGTAAGTGTAGACATGCCCATAGACTAGGGATGCTTGCTTACTTTATTGGCTAATTGACTGATCATTTATGGTCCCTGTCTGATACATGTAGAACAAGTGATGCTATGATGATGTTACCATACAATAGCGCTGGGATGTTACAAAAGCTTTGTCAGCATGAATTTGGGATCGTCCCATTACTCATGAAAGGCAAAGCCATTAGTGCGTTATCAAGTTTATCCCAGACAAGTGCCAGTAAAACCTTTACGTCACACCACTCCTGTCCAGCGGGTAGTTTGTATGTGCAACATATTTAACCGAAAAGCTATGTTTAAAGTGTTTTGGAGAGTTTGACATTTTTTTCATTGCTCCTATTTTTCTTTTGAAATCCCTCCGCCTCTACATTTAGCACCAGAAAGTCCAACTGTCTGAAGAAGACAATGAGAAAACTAATTTTAAAAACCTCTCAAAATGACTTGAGCTCTTTTCAATGCATGAGAATGTCCTGACTTGAAATTACAATGTCCTGGGAGCTTTGAAGAGACTAGAGGCAAGTGCTGAATGTTCCATTGGGACTATGGGAATTTCCCCTTTCCAGCAGCATAACACTTTTCCTGGGGCCAGGTCCACAGCTGGTGTAAATCAGTTAGGGTGACCAGACAGCAAGTGTGACAAATCGGGATGGGGGTGGGGGGTAATAGGAGCCTATATAAGAAAAAGACCCCAAAATCGGGACTGTCCCTATAAAATCGGGACATCTGGTCACCCTAAAATCAGTGTAGCTCCATTAACTTCAACAGAGCTGTGCCAGTTACACTATCTGAAGCTCTGGTCCCGTTTCTAGCTTGAGAGCTCATGGGCTATTGGACCTCAAATCTCTCATTGATTTAGGCCTGATTTTAGCCTGTGTATGTTGTTGAGTTGGTTTTCAGGGGGAGAAGATGGAACAATTTGGTGGGAGGTTTTTCTTTTTTAGGCTGTTTGAAGCTGCTCTAAGAATTGAGAGGTTGGACTGTGCCCCAGGGAAGATGAATTAGGGCCAAATTTCTGTTCTGTTCCTTTTAGTTTCTTATATTGTCCTCATCACCACAGTATCTGAGCACCTTCCAGTAGTGCATTAAGAGACGTGACTAACATCTGTCACATGTTTGTTCTCTCATCATCTTCCTAGGAAAGAAGTGTGTGCAGAACAGGGTTTGTTTTGTGTTTGTTTTAAAAGCAGGAGATGCAGCAGGGGAACTCTCAGAGACATGGTCTCCCTCTTGGGCTGCTTCTGGGGCAGCACAACCTGGTGCTGCCCTTACCCTCGGCTAGTGGAAGGCCGTGATTAGTAGGCAGGGTGCAGGGGAGATGGCCACAGGTGTATGGTGAATGCAAGTTCTCACATGGTTTCACAATGTCTCTTATGGACATTACCAACACATACAGGGTATATTGCTTAATACTAAGAATCTACTGCTTGGATAAAATGATTTTTTGAAGGGCAAGTTGATACATTTGCTGAGCAAAGTTACAGTGGTGTTAAATGACTGATAAGATGTCAAGGCACTGCTTGAATTACACTGATTTGCCCTGCCTGATTTTACCCTCTTATTTTTCAGCATCTTTGTCAGATAAAAGGCCTATAAGTGACACACACTCAACTGTCAACACCAACTCTGTCAACTCCGTATTGATGTGGACTTTTCTGGCGGGAGTAGTTGTGTCTTCCAAGGTCATTAGCTAACAGTTGTAGCCTGTTTGAAAATTGCTTGCACTCTCCACTAATTAGCTCACAGACCTGTTCAGCTGTTAATTTGATGCCATTGGGTTGCTGCATATTTCTGCTGCTGTAGATGGATTATGGAAGGAGTTGCAGCCTTTATTGTGGTCTCTGATGTTAAAGGATTCCTTTTCTCTGTGTACTAGCTGCAGGGGAAGTGAACTTGCCAACTTCCAAACCAACAGCAAATAGAGAGAAATTGAATGGGGACACTGCTTCTGCCAGGCACGCGCAGGGGCAAAGATCTCTCCTAATCAGAGCAAACGTGGTTGGGTCTCTGGTTGCACAGGGCCTACCAGAAAAAAGGAGCTGTGGAGGCTATTCTGAGTGCAGAGCGTACCATGGAAGAAGGCAAAAAGGTGAGACTGGGAGACAGATAAAAAGCACAGTTAGAGGAGAGAATAGCGATTGGGAGGCTGCGAGCCCTGGGCAATATAAGGAGCGAGAGGGGTTGAAATGAGAGTGGAGGTGAAGGTAGCGAACAGAGATGGGAAGAACCTAGACAGAGAGGACAAGATGCGGAATGTAAAGGGTAGTGGACCACAGTATGGGCTGGGAGTTTAAGCAACATCACAGAATCATAGAAATGTAAGGCTGGAAGGGACCTCAAGAAGTCATCAAGTCCAGCCCCCTTGTGTGGAGGCAGGACCAAGTAAACCTAGACCATCCCTGACAGGTGTTTGTCCAGCCTGTTTTCAATAACCTCACATGATGAGGATTCCACAACCTCCCTTGAAAGCCTATTCCAGAGCTTATCTACCCTTATGGTTAGATAGTTTTTCCTAATATCTAACCTAAATCTTCCTTGCTGCAGAATAAGCCCATTTCTTTTTGTCCTATCTTCAGTGGACATGGAGAAAAGTTGATCACCATCTTTATAACAGCTCTTAAACATATTTGAAGACTGTTGTCATGTCCCCCATTAGTCTTCTTTTCTTAAAACTAAACATGCCCAGTTTTTTAACCTCTCCTCAGAGGTCAAGTTTTCTAAGCCTCCAATTTGTCCACATCTTTGCTGAAGTCTGACACCCAGAATGGGGGACAGTACTCCAGCTGAGGCCTCACCAGGGCTGAGTACCTCCCATGTCTTACATACGAACGATACTCCTGTTAATACACCCCAGAATGATATTCGCCTTTTTTGCTGCTGCATCACATGGTTGACTTCTATTCAATTTGTGATCCACTAGAAACCTCTGATCCTTTTCAGCAGTACTATCACCTAGCCAGCTGTTCCCCATTTTGTAGCTGTTCATTTCATTTATCCTTCCTAAGTGAAGTACTTTGCACTTGTCATTATTAAATTTCATTTAGTTGAATTCAGACCAATTCTCTAATTTTTCAAGGTCCTTTTGAATTCTAATTCTGTCCTCCAAAGTGATTTCAATCCGTCCCATCTTGGTGTAATCTAAAAATGTTATAAGCAAACTCACTACTCCATTATCCAAGTAATGAATGAAAATATTGAATAGTACTGGAACCAGGACTGACCCTGGCGGAACCCCATTGGGTACGCTCTCCCAGTTTGACAGTGAACCATTGATAACTACTCTTTGAGTATGGTCTGTCAACTAATTTTGCACTCACCTGATAGTAATTTCAGCTAGACACCATCTGTGCAGCCACACATTCATCTCCAGGATGCACATGTCCCTTCCGGGGCCTTTACCCTCAGCTGGGAGAGTGGACGAGAACACAACCTGCACCCCAAACCTTTCACCCCACCTATCACAGCCCCGTAGTCACTGCTGATCTGCTCAGGATCAGATCTGACAGTATTTAGTACCCCTGTAGATAGGCAGCATGGAGTAGTGATCAGAGGGATGAATGAGCCTTGGCAACCTTTTGTAACATCTCAGATGCGGGCTCCAGGCAGGCAGCACGCCTCCTTGGATGTCATGGCATTCTTGGAGGATGCTGCAGTGTCTCTCTTGCTAGAACAGTTGCTATTGGTCAATCACAACAGCTCCAACGTCATCTTGTTACTCTCCTGTCCTATCTAGCTTCTTGGTACATCCTGCAAGGATGTAAAATATAGCACAGTCATCATAATTCAGATGGGTTTGTGAGTAGAAAATTATAACCTACTCACAGGGCCTCCAAAACACACTTGGGCTTGAAACTTTCCTCGTGGAGGCGAAGCGGGGGTGAGTCCAATCTTTTGGAGCAGCTCTTTGCATTCTTAGGGCCAGATCTGCCACTGTGGATCTGTCCCACGGTGATTAACAGTGCTGTCAGCACATGTTCTATGCCTCTGCTCTATGGAATATCTTCTAAAACCAAATGCCAAATTGCTGCAGTTCATTAGTGACTCCCCCTGCCTCCCTCAACTTCTCCTTATTGTTCACTCCTTATTGTTCAATTGTTATTGTCCACAGAATTGAGTGTCTAAACTCACCTGTTAATTTGTGCCGAGAATGTTTGAACCTTGTGGTTTATTGTAACACAAATCATTGCTAACATGCTCCATTGTAACAGCTGTAACTTATGAAACAAAGGGGACGGATTACATCAAGGTGCTTTAGCACAAACCTCCTATTCCTTCCCTGAGATAAAGGGCCTTATTGAAATAATTTTGTGAACAAAAGGGTGTCTTGTCAGTAAGAACAATGGCCAAGTCTTAAAAGCAAAGTCTATAGCTGTACAGTTCTTTGAAGTGAGGTAGAAAAATCGCCTCTGCTGATGCAAGTCATTCAGATTTCATTACTCTCATCGGCCGTGCTCTGCTTCCCTGTGCTTCTGTGTTTCACTCGCTCACCCAAGGAAACATCTCACTATGTAAAATCCAAGCACTGGAGACAGATCTTTGGCTGGTGTAAATTGTTGCAGTTCCGTTGAACTTCATCTCAGGGAGCATGAACGCAATGTGAATCCAAATTGAAACTCGTGGCACCATGCTGATCGACACCAGCTGAGGATCTGGCTCGTAGCTTTAAATTCACCTTTCGGACCAACTCAAAGGCTGTGTCTATACAGCAATCACAGGGTCTGATTGCAGCCTGTATAGACATATAAACAATCTGGCTTTGATCTAGCTAGCTCAGGTACCAGGGCAGTGAAGTTGTGGCAGTGCAAGCTTCAATACGGGTTATCCAAGCCTGCCTGGAACCCTGAATAATTACTCACAGAGCTAACCCATGCTGATGGCTTCACTGCTCCAGGACCTGAGCTAGCTAGATTAAAACCAGCTCAGGTATATCTAATGAGCTTCAATAACATTCCTAAGGGCAGGTCCACACTAGGAGCACTTTACCTGGGATAGCCTATTTTAGCCCCCACTTCTCTCCCTCTGAGTGAGATAAACTGTACCAGCAAAAGCACCGTTTTGCCTGTATGATGTGCATCCACACTAGGGGCTTTTGCTAGCACAGCTGTGTTGGTCACAAATCACACTCCTGATCGACTTACTTGTGCTGGAAAAGATTGTAGTGCAGACTTGGGCTAGCTGGCCGGGAGAGTCGAGTGGGTTTCTCCTGACTGTACAGCAGTATTTTGAGAATATCTGAAAATCCCTTTCCTTTGGCGGGTAATTTCATAGGCTGGTAGAAAAGCAGCTGTTGGTGGTTCACAGCTCACATTTCCTTGAGAAGTGTAAAATCCCAGCTGGACATCATGATGATAGATTTTATAGATTTTTCTCCCCTCGCAGACGCTAGGCAGTTAAAATCTACAGTAGACTATAGTGGATTTCTATACATTTAACTTCTTGAGATAATCCATTTGCCTTTGTTCTTTGAAAACTTACTGAATAAGCCACTTGTTTCACTCTGGCGAGGAAATAACACTTTGGGGGCCTCGTCTCTGCCTGTCTTATGTATAACAGAAGCATGGAGTTTTATAAAGTATAATAAATACCTAGGTCTGCCAGATGTTAGATTTTCTTTTTTTCCTACTAGAAAGGAGGTCAGATTTTTAATTCCAGACTTCAGATGACTGCAAATAATATGGGGACTGTTTCTAAAAGGATGTTATGACAGTGTAAATAATCACATCTTAGATGGAGTTAAATATAGAAATGCCATATAAGTGGGGATAAATTTTGCTCAGTAAAGTGTAATATTTGTCTCAGCAGGAATAGGATCATTGTGAAATGCTGTGTGTTTATTATTTGCATGCTGTTTTATGCTGTTGTACAGGCATTACCAACAACCAGTGATGCAGTGGGGAATGCCAAAGAGGAGATGGTCTAGTTTCCCCTGACTTTGGGGGCTACTCAGTAGGGACTAGTGGCAAAGTTCTAATAGACCAAATTCAAACCTGATGTAACTGGGGTCAAATTCAGTGGCACAAGCTGCAGACCAGGTGTCAGTGGTGATTGGTAAAATAGTGTAACATGCACCAAATTGGCATTCAGTGGGTGTGAATGAAACATACGACAAAAGATCAAAAATGGGGCATGAACATGGCAGGAAAAACAACTAATAGGAAAGTGTAAGAAAAAAGTAGGGGTGTCTGTTGCACTCATTTTGCACACCCAGTGAATGTCACGTTCTTTAACTCTACACTTTTTTATCACTTCTACCCAGTTTCTAACTGACTTACATTACTGTGTACCTTGGCCCTGCACTAGTATCGCCTGCATCTGTGATATCCCTATTAGAGAGACAGGAAAAAGGGTCCAGGGAAGAGAATAGGAAAAAGGGACTAAAGAAAGGCCAGTGGAATGAATGGGGAAATTGCTGATAGAGTGGAATAGACAAAATGCACCATGGTGAACAGTTCTGATTTTCATTTGCTGGGAGTGGCTGCTGGGACTGAGTAGGGTTCTGTGGATGCCAGGAAGTGGCCCAGGCAAGTCGAGGCAAAGGAATGCATTAAGTGACTGTGGTTCAGACGGTCCCCGGGTCAGGGCCTGGAATAGTGGGGCAGGCTCAGGTCCCCGCACTCACTACTGGGGATGTGGCTGGACAGTTGGACTGCAATACTAAACCCGAGAAGTGGGGAGCACAAATGGTGACATGGCCGGATGGCCGTGTCACGAACAGGATGCTGCAGTCCCAGGTGTGATGCGGGTCAGAGAGCAGACGTGATGGCGGGCGAGGCACCATCGGGAGATGGCGTACCAACCTGTGGTGCTAATCCCCAAGACGGCCAGCAGGGGGCACCAGCATGGTGAGTGGAGCCCCAATCACAAGTAGTCTTAATTTTTAATGCATTCAAAATTTCATTTAATGAAGCGTCATTTAAGTTAGAAGCAGTGCTGCTTGCCATCAAAGTGCTGCTCCAAGCAGGCGCAGTTCTTGCTCGTACAGCAGAGTCTCAATTGTAATTTTATCTTCTCCACCTTCGTCGCAGCCCCATTAAACTTAATCACCATCATATACTGTTACCATTCAGCTAATGAAAAATAGTTATCTCCGAAGGTAAAGTGTTATTAAGGAGTAGTATATAACACAATAAGCTTTTGTTCCTTCATGCTTTTTTTCATTCTTAATATATATTAATTTTGCACTGAGGGGACAGACCAGAGATGCTTATGAGACCGAGGAATCCCATGAAGAAAATAAGGAACATATTCATGTAAAAATCTATAGTGGCTCCTGGTCCCACACCATGAATCACCAGACATGTCTGACTAAGCTAAGGAGCAACTGGGGAAATATTACCCAGTAGGAGAAATAGAAAAGTTGCTTCCATTTGGAATTGCCCCACATCTGTTATTTAATTTAAAAAAAAGATGGAAAGGGGAAGCTGTGTACTTACAGCCCTATACAGTACACTCCCTGCCAGTGCAGTGCATGTGTGTGTTTGTGTGTACATGTATATCAGTGGTACCCAGACTTTNAATATTACCCAGTAGGAGAAATAGAAAAGTTGCTTCCATTTGGAATTGCCCCACATCTGTTGTTTAATTTAAAATAACAGCCCTATACAATACACTCCCTGCCAGTGCAGTGTGTGTGTGTGTACATGTATATCGGTGGTACCCAAACTTTTCCAGTCACCTCCCCCCTTACCAGTAATGGAATCTGTCCGCGCCCCCTCTCCATTGCTGCACAGTTGGCTCAGCAGAGGAGGTTGGGCTGAAGGCGGAGCTGGGGGTAGAACTGGGGATGGGAGAGGGGCTGCGGCTGGAGCTGGCCTGGGGACGGAGAGGGAATGAGGGCAGAGCTGGGCTGGGGGGGTGGAGGAGGCGGCTGAGTGGAGCTGCAGCTGGGGCTGGAGCTGGGCTGGGGGGGTGGAGAAGGGGGCGGAGTGGAGCTTTGCCTGGGGGCATAGCGGGGCTGGGTGGAGCTCTCTCTCCATTCCCCACCACACACTGCCCCTAAGTTCCTCTGCCTCTCCCCAGGGTGGGCCCACCCCAAAGTTTGGGGACCTCTGATATATAAAGAGCTGGTCAGAAATTGGAATTTCTGTGTCACAGGAAATTCTGCTATTTATAAATTTGTTTTCATTCCAAATTCGGACACAAAAAATCAAAATATTACCATTTTTCACAGAGCAGAAAGTTCAGAAGAATTTGGATTTGGAAATGTCAACATGTTTTGCTTTGACACTTCCAATGGAAAGGAAATGTTTTGTCATTTCCAAGTAAAAATGTTTTGATTTGGTTTGTCGAACCAAATTGAAACTTGGTTCAACATTAACCGGTGTCTCCCTCAGTTGGGGTGGTGCCTCATAGAGTTGTAGTTAAAGTGCCTTCTTCTCTATGAGCTGGGTTCCCCAGCCAGACTACTTCTCCCATAATGCACTGTGGTCACATAATCCCATGATGGACTGCGGCAGTTCAACCAGAGGGGAAAATGTGATACAACATGGGAGATATTGTCCAGCCTGGGAGCTCAGTCCATGGGGGCATGAACCACCCAAACTACAATTCCCATCAGCAACTGTGGCAGCTCAGGGAGAGACAGATTAATGTTTGAACCAAGCCAAAATGAAATGTTTTGTTTCAGTTTTCCTTGATAGAAAATTGAAAATTTTTAGCAAAATTGAAAATAAATTTTGATTTTGAAAAAAATGCGTTTTCTAAAACAAAACAACAAAAAAACACTTTGACAGAAAATTCCTGACAATCTCTAATATAGATCTTTTCACATGCACATGATTACAATGCATTTATAGCGATATACTTATACTGAACAGCTGTATAAATGCAGTGCATTTAGAGTCATATACATATCGGGTAGGTTTATTATTAACTTCAATGAGAGCACAGTTAGCACNATTTATTCACTCTAATTTAAGGTTTCGCGTGCCAGTAATACATTTTAACGTTTTTAGAAGGTCTCTTTCTATAAGTCTATAATATATAACTAAACTATTGTTGTATGTAAAGTAAATAAGGTTTTTAAAATGTTTAAGAAGCTTCATTTAAAATTAAATTAAAATGCAGAGCCCCCTGGACTGGTGGCCAGGACCCGGGCAGTGTGAGTGCCACTGAAAATCAGCTCGCGTGCCGCCTTCGGCACCCGTGCCATAGGTTGCCTACCCCTGGTGGTAGAAACATAGTCTATTTGTATGTTTCAACATAGTCAGATAGTAAATTATAGTTATACACAGAGATGGACTCAAGCTGCAAAATTCAGATCCAGATTTCAAACTCTCCTAAAATTCAGGATTGTTAATTTCCAGCCTTTTGGTTTGGCCCATTAGAGAGATCTCAGGCCACCATGAAATCTAGATCCAGATTGTGGTTTGGATTTCAATCTTCCTACTTCATAGTTCAGAGGTGTTTAGGCCTGGGATTTTGGTTCAGGCCTATCTCTAGTTATATGGTGTGTACTGAATCTGTATGGACACCAGGGCACATTCCAATAGTAATAGTCTCTTGCTGCCTTTGTGTTTCATCATGCACATCTGTTATAACCTTGCTCCCATTCAGTATATAATTATTCCATGCCTCCCACATAATGAAAGCAATATGCATCATTCTTATGTTTCCCATTTTCAGTTGTTTAACATGACCCTGTAAGTTTCCTTCTGTCTTTTATACATTAAAGACCCAAATAATTAATGAAAGAAGCCAGAGATTTGTGTGTGGAGAAAAAAGAAACAAACCAACCCAATTTAGGCTAATTTTGAAAACGACAGAAGCAATTGCAGTATTGACAATTCCAAACTAGTTTAGGCATTAGGCCGGTGTGATGAAAAAGAAAATCATGTTACCATAATGACTGACACATGAACATTGTTAGCATTTACTCTGAGGTACAGATGTGTGCTCAAGAAACATGCATCCCATAAAAGGTGAGTCTGTTTTGCAGATGTTTTCTCAGGGAAGATGTCGTCCTAATAAGCAGTACATTGTTCCCTTTGTTTAATCATGAATTGAAATGAATGGCTGTTTGAGTTCTAACCTTTTTTTTCCTCCTGCTGAACTTTTCCTTTTCTAGCCTGTCACAAGTGAAGTATGATTTTATATAAATAATCATAAAAAAGATTATCTTTAAGGGAATTGATAAATATAAAGGAGAGTTGAAGTGTGTTGTGCTTCTGTTTTCTCTGCAGTTAGCTTATTGCTCTTCTGGGAGTGCTTCCAAAAAGTGCCAACTAGTACTTTAATTAAAGAAGGCTCTGTTTACATGTTTCAGCTGTTAGTCGCGTAACCAGTCTGTTTATCGTGTGACCACCCTGTCCATAGGTAAACAAGGGATGCTCCCTTCAGGTGACCCAAATCCATGTTACCCTAATCCTCCACCACACACTGTCACACATTTATGCAAGCCTACAGTATTTGGGACATCTCTGTGCCAAATCCATGAGCCACATCTGACACTCTTTGCAACCCACATATCGGAAGGCAGGATATGGCTAAGTGGGATTGCATGGGGTCAATGAGTTGTACGTGCAGGTCACCAAGATGCTCAACCTGAAAAGTCTTTGTTGTCTGAGGGAAGTTCCATTAGCGGGCTCCCCTGAAACAGATTATACTGCCTCATATCTTGGGGGTGAGGGAGTTAGCCAATGAAAGACATTCACACTGAAGTTCCTGGAGAGAGAGAAAAAGAGAGTAAAGCAGAACCTGGATATAATCGAATTCTATCCATTTACTAGTAGTCACATAGGGCCTGAGCCAAAGCCCATTGAACCCAGTGGAAAGACTCCCACTAATTTCATTGGGTTTTAGATCAGGCCCATATTGCATAAATGGAAAAAAACAAATTCAGTTTGAAAAGATGAAGGGCCAGGTACTCAGCTGGTGTAAACCAGACTAACTCCACTGAGCTATGCCGTTTTACACCAGTTGAGGATCTAGCGTATGTTTAAAAGAGAGTTTATGGATTATATTTATGTGATGCTAAGTTACAAACTATAACACAAACACTGACATCCTGTTAAGAAAATTGTCACATGGCCTTGTACTTTATGATGATAAAATTAGAACCCCCAGAAATCTAGTTTCTTGTGGAAAAGTGAATCCATCACACAAACCTCTGTTACATAGGTCCTTAGTGTAATATCTTGGATTGGATTCCTCTTTACACAACTCTGGCAGTGTAAACGGGCTTTAAAAGGGATGGGACTATAATTTACACCCACTTTAAGGCCAGTTTACACTGCTAGGGAGATGTAAATGGGCCTTAATGTAAATGAGAATCAGGCCTTGGATTTCCACAGAGTGGAATAAAAGCCCACACTGTTGCTGCAGCAGCTTTGTTGCGTGACTGCAGTTGTGAATATCATTACTAATGTCCTCATTTAGCTATGAAGTGGAACACCTGACTTTGAACTAAAGTACTTAGACGAAAGCTCGTCACTTGGCACTAGCACACCCTTTGTGTCATGTGCATACCTCGCAGATGGGTAGGATTACTCAGAGCCTCCTGGACCGTCATCCTCAAGACTTTTTCCCCCCCAAGCTGTCTTGCTTCCCTCCCTCTTCTCCCCCTGCTCCCCGATAAACATTCCTTCTGCTGTATTTGTGTAGCGCTCCTATGCCATCCTGCATTGTCAGGGCCATTTACAATGTACTGTATAACACACACACATTGATATGATAGACCTTTTTAATTTAAGAGAGTCAAGGCTGACCCAGTGCATTGTGGGTGTCTCAGCTTCAGAGTGTTGAGAGGCTCATGTGGAACAGCAGTGACAGAGCAGGGCTGGAGGAGTGTTTCTGGGTCCTGCTGCAGAAGAAATGGGCGTGCTGGTCGCCCTCCCGGAAGATGCTTGACTTGCCATTGGGTGGGAGGAAAGGACTCACTAGGTGGACTCCTAGGGTTGCCAACCCTCCCAAATTGGCCAGGAGTCTCCTGGAATCGGCCTCAATCTGCTGGTTGCTATTGAGATTTTAATAGGCCAAAAGTCTGGTTGGCGGCACAGTGGGGCTAAGGCAGGCTCCCTACCAGCCCTGGCTCCGCATGGCTCCTGGAAGCGGCCGTCACATCCAGCTCCTCTAGGCGCAGGGGTGGCCAGGGCACTGGCCCCGCCCCGAGTGTGGACTCTGCAGCTCCAATTGGCCAGGAACCGCAGCTAATGGGAGTTGCGGGGGTGGTGCCTGCAGGCAGGGGCAGCACGCGGAGCCACTTGGCTGCCGCTGAGCCTAGGATCCACAGGGACATGCCGGCCGCTTCGGGGAGCCACCTGAAGTAAGCACTGCCCGGCTGGAGCCTGCACCCCCTCCCATACCCCAACCCCCAGCTACCTCCTGCACCCAAACTTCCTCCCAGAGCCCACACCCTGAACTCTCTCCTGCACGCGAACTCCCTGCCCCAGCCCTGAGCCCCCTCTCTCACCCAAACTCCCTCAGAGAGCCCGCACCCTGAACCCCCTTCTGCACCCCAACCCCCTTCCCCAGGCTCAGCCCAGAGCCCCCTCCTGCACTGCAAACCCCTCGGCCCCACCTCCCAGCCCAGAGCCTGCATCCCAACCCCCTGCCCCAGCCCAGTGAAAGTGAGTGAGGGTTGGGGAGAGCAAGCGACTAAGGGAGGGGGAATGGAGTGCGCGGGGGATGGGGCCTCAGAGAAGGGGCAGGGCAGCGGCATGGCCCCGGGGAAGGGGCGTTGCAAGGATGTTTGGGTTTGTACGATTAGACAGATGGCAACCCTATTGACTCCTCCCTGCACATACAGAGGAAGCCAGCTGTCTCCTGAAGGCATTCGTGTGTGGGTGTGAAGGCACTTGGATGATTGGGTGATGGGCACAGCACGAATACCTACGTGGATGGGATTCTAGACTCTCCACAAAAGGCACCATAAGGCAAGGAGATGGGGACTGTGTGGCCACGGAGACCTGTGGAAGGAAGGGAAATTGAGAGACACCTGGGGATAGGGAGTACTGGGGAATGGCTGGACCTTCACCAGCTTCTCTCAGGAGGGTGAGATGGGTGGGAAGTGTCACGAGCTCTTGTACGAACATGCCAGAACCTCAAGGAAGCTTGGGTGAAGGCTTACTGTGCATGTGTGGGCACATGGGCCTTTATCTGGACCACTTTGTACATCCCTCATGAGCTTTCAGAAGCCCACCTTCTATTTTAGTCTAGTCTTTTGTTTTGTTTTGGTTTTTAAACCATGCTTATCACTCTGGTATCTGAGCGGGTGGGCTCAGCAGCCTAGCAAAGCCTTGAAACATATCCTTTTTTTTTTTTTTTAAAAGGGGACCCTGCCTAGCAAAGAGATCTGCCCCAGCTCTCTCTAGTGGAGGATGCCACGTCATGAGCCGCAGATAATTTTAAAGAAGTGACTTGTGGCTTTTGTGCACCTTTCTTTTGTGTATCTCCTGTTTGCTGTAATAGCAGTAGGATGTGCTGGGCTCCCTGTTTGTGTAGCTGGGGAGTTTTCATTGTCAGATTTCTGTCTTCATCAAAAAAGCAATGTGTTTTTCTCAGATATGGCGATTCGTGTGTGCTGCATTTACGCAGGCCCCATTGTTAATGTGGCCCAAAGCCCAGCTATTGTAATCTTGTTTGCTCATGACGTCTGTTGCTCTCTCTCCTATCACCTGGAAATATGAGGAGTGCAGAGCCCTTTTCTTTCACCCTCAAATGCTCTACCCCTTTCAGTGACGCCATCTGTTCATTTGGACCTTGGCTCTTTTCTCTAATGTGATTTATCAGTTTTCTGCAGTCTGGTTTC
Organism: Platysternon megacephalum; assembly: GCA_003942145.1. Taxonomy (NCBI): domain Eukaryota; kingdom Metazoa; phylum Chordata; order Testudines; family Platysternidae; genus Platysternon; species Platysternon megacephalum. The sequence goes on along the minus strand of QXTE01000002.1, from coordinate 30,999,560 downwards.
TCCTGGGGGTCATACGGCTACTGCAGTCCTCCTACCCCTGGTGCCACTTTCCAGCTTTAATACTTGATTGTTTCCTTCATAGATGCAAGTTTCTTTTGCAGGAAAGTTCCATAAATCACTTTTCCAGTTTCTCTGACTTTTTTTTGGCTTACCAGGCAGTTTGCATTTTCCTCACACATTTCTGAGAGAATTTTGTTTGTCCTGACCTCTTTGAAGTGCATGCTTAAGAAGCAGCAATACCAGTTTGTGCTGTGCTCTCATTAGACTTTAAAAAGTAAGTAGGGCTGGGCTGGGTTAGTATTTGCATTGGAGACCTCTAGATGTTGTATGTACCACATGCCGGGTAATAACATGAAAGGACCCCATGCTTGTAAAACTAAACTGGCTCTTTATTAAGAGAATTATATAGAGAGATGCTGCAACTTCAGTTAGCATTCCAGCCATATGCACATAGACTGACTTCCTCCAAACTCTTCCCTCCTGCAACCTGTGCTCCTCTCTCCAAATTCCATGCATCTTTCCTTTTAACAATCTTTGTGTTGTCTTTTATGCAAATGTTTGGCCTGCTAGGGCCAGATGACACTAGTACATAGCTCACTCTGGAGACCTGGCCTTTACTGCTATCCCATTGCAGCTTGTTAGGCCTCAAAGTCTCAAGTGTGTTGGTCTTCGAACCAGTCTCTGACTTCTTGTTTGTGTTATTGCTATTGGTGGGGGACTTGCTTCCACCCTGTTGCTACCTTCATTCTGTTGGGTGGTGTCCTATTGGATGGTCCTCTCTATTGCTCATATACCTCATTTCTTCTGACTCTCCTACATCAGGCCTGCTTAAGGCTGAGGTTCCGTCTATGTCTCCTGGTCCTGGCCTTTCCCCTCTCTGTCCGGGTCTGCCATCTCTCTGCCACTGCTCCGCAGTTGTCTTTGGTTTCACAACCACTGGTGTCCTGAGTCTGTAGCTACCCTCGTATGATCTGTGTCCTGCTGCAGCTTGGACTGCTGCCTTTTGCCATTGCTTTGTGTGGCTATTCGATGGTTGGATCCATCATGTGCATCTGTTCATAGTAGCCTCAGATCCTTGGCCCCTTTGTTGTAGCAAAGTGCCTGCTTAACTTGCCATTCTCTTAACTGCTTCTGTGTCCTATCCATCATTCCTCCACTGGGCCGCAGCAGACTACCCCTCCTGGGAAGCAGAGTTTTGATTCTCCAGTCCATCAGTCTCAGTGCTGCGGTCCCTGGGAGTGTTTATAGTGATAGTCCACCATTGCCAGGTAGGGATCCATTCTTGTCTGTTTTACGTTTGCCACCAGGCTCTTGGCCATCTTTACTGTTGGCTCCGCCTTCCTGTTACTTTGTGGGTATCCAGGGGAAGACATCTTGTGGTCAAATTTCTATTTGATGCTGAATCATTTTAACCTTGCTGCAGTGTATTGTGGCCTTTTTCTGAGTATAGAGTATCTAAGCGATGTGCCTTCAGTTTCCTGATCCCAGTTCTTGCCTGAGTGTCCTACAGACTGTCCACTTCCCAGAAATCAGAGCAGTAATCTATTCTGACTGTGTGGTTCCTGTCATTAAAAGTGACCAGGTGACCAGGTCTGTGCTGACCTTTCTCCAGGGTCAGGTTGGGATTTCATGAGGATGTAGAGGCTCCTTCTGTTGTCGATCACTATAGTCTTTGCACATCTTATACTGTTCCATGTATGCTCTCAATTGGACACTCAGAGCTGTCAGTAGATACACTCTATGGCTCCTCTCAGGCATGCTTCTACACCCAGTTGTGAAGTATGTATCTGTCTCCTGATGTCAGCTCTTAAATCTGCTGGGATTACTGCTCAGTCCCTGTCCAACAAAATCCCATCTTGCACACACTGCCCATCTCTCATCTGTTAGTAGGGGGCTCTGGTCTCAGCAGGTTTAGGAAAGGACAAAGTGGTTGCACACCTGCTGTGCCAGAGTCTAAAATCCTTCTCTGTGTGAAGATCCCTGAATCTCCTGCAGGGGGGGACTGCCTGCCTCCCAGGAAACATCTGAATGTCCCGAAGTGTCTCCAGGAACGTATTTTCCATCCGTTTGGTTAATACAAGGCTGGCCACCTACCCACCCAGAATGTCTGGAAACAACCTGTCTCAGAATAACTGTCAAACCCTTGTCTCACCTGTTATCTCTCCCCTGAGCAGGTTTTCCAAGTTCCAAACCCAAAGTGATCTCTCAGCTGGAATGAGAAGAGCTGTAGGTCCCAGATCACCAGGGCTCTGAGCAAAGGGAGATCCTGAGAAATATCTGCACAGGTGATAAATGGATTTAATGGATGCAGAAACCATCTGTCTCTGATGTAAACAGCTGGGATTCCTGCAAAAGCCCTGTGAGCTCCCAATCCTGACTCATCTCTCCCAGGTCATGATTGTCCCCAGCAAGTGGTGTTACTCTCATGGCAGATATGCTTGGAAGTCCCTCTAGTGCCTGATTCAGTTTACACTGGAACACTTTTGGGCAATGCCTATAGAATCATAGACGCGTAGGACTGGAAGGGACCTCAGTACGCCATCTAGTCCAGTGATAGAATCATAGAAGATTAGGGTTGGAAGAGACCTCAGGAGGTCATCTAGTCCAACCCCCTGCTCAAAGCAGGACCAACCTCAACTAAATCATCCCAGCCAGGGCTTTGTCAAGCCGGGCCTTAAAAGCCTCTAAGGATGGAGATTCCACCACCTCCCTAGGGAACCCATTCCAGTGCTTCCCCACCCTCCTAGTGAAATAGTGTTTCCTAATATCCAACCTAGACCTCCCCCACTGCAACTTGAGACCATTGCTCCTTGTTCTGTCCCCTGCACTCAAGGCAGGACTAAGTAATAACTAGATCGTTCCTGACAGGTGTTTGTCTGACTTGTTCTTCAAAAAACCTAATCTAGCTCAGTAAGCTAGAACCTGTTCTTGACATCACAAACAGGGAATGCTTTTGCCCAGGAAAAATCAGGTAGTATATCTTCAATTGTTGGTAATGGGTAGTGACTTCTTTTAATGACTTGATCAGTGGTTTTGGGTCAATGCAGATCCTCAGTTTACCTGAAGGTTTTCTCACCACTACTAGGCTGCTGATCCACTCAGTGCTAATTTCAATGAGTATAATGATACCTCTTCTTTGCAGTCTTGCCTGTTCCTCCTTCAGTGGCTGCCCCAGGGCTAATGCAACATTGCATTTTGGTAGTCTCGTGAGCTGCAGCTGAGGATCTGTTTCTAACTTGAACGTGCCCATTTCTTTGAAATATGTCCGTATATTCTGTTAGAATGCTGGACAGGTCACAGGGTGACTGTTCTCCCTCCTCTCCCACATAGGCGCCGACTTCCCTTCTTTCCTGTGAGTGCTCGACCCCCCCTCTATCCCCAGCCCCGCCCCCACTCCACCCCTTTCCCCACCCCCATTCCAACCCCTTCCCCAAAGTCCCTGCCCCAACTCCGCCCCCTCCCTGCCAATATTCCAACTCCTTCCCAAATCCCCGCCTCCTCCCCTGAGCGCGCCACGTTCCCGCTCCTTCCCCCCCTCCCAGAGTGCGCTAAGGATGCCAAACAGCTGTTTGGCAGTGGCCAAGCGGGAAACGCTGGGAGGTAGGTGGAGGAGCGGGGACGTGGTGTGCTCATGGGGGGAGGAGGAGATGGGGCAGGGGGGAGGGGAGCATGGCTGCTGGTGGGTTCAGAGCACCAGAGCACCCACGGAGTTGGCACCTATGCTCTCTCACATGGAGGATGTTCTGGTGCTACATTGCGATCAGATCCATGGCTTGCACTGCCCTGCTGCTCAGCAGCATGTGATACTCCTGTATATCAACTTGACAAGCATATAAGTAGGGGAAGCAAGAACTTTAGTCTATATAAAGAGCTGACAATGGGGGATAAAGATGAGAAAAAGGTAAAACTCTATTAGCTCACTAGGAAAAAAGGACAAGAAGTGAGTGAGACGCTGTTGCTCAAAACCCCGGATAAAGCTGATAAAGGTATTTGATGATCACTGTTAAAGGGCCAGAGAGGAGGGTTAGCGATGGGCTAGCGATGGGCTACAGAAGGGATCTGGAGAGGAAAATGTTGGTCTGGGGAAATTGCCATGAAGCATGGCTTGCTGTACAAAAGGAGCTGGGAACAGTGCCTGTGGGGGACTTGGCAAGAGAGGTTTAGGGAAGGACCGCCAATGTAGGAAGTGGTCTGAGGAACGGGGGCAGCCATTTCATTGGGTTACTAAGCTTTGGGTTACTAAGCTGGATCCCGGAGTGTAGGGAGGGCCCAGGCTTTCCTGCTCCTCAGACTGACCATCTGCAGGAAGGTAGCTACAAGGGGGAATTGTAGATTTTAGAAAATGTTTGCCTGGGTGGAACATGCACAGGGTACAGGTCACAGACATGGACGCTTGGCACTACTCTGCTCCCTGTTAATCCTATCCGAGAGCCGCTTCCACCCCCAGGTACAGCTCTCCTTCTGAAAACGTGGAGAGGTGAAAGAAGAGGGCTGTGTTCCAGCAGGTGGGCTGCAGAAAGAATGAAAGCCGCTAGATCAGGGGTGGGCAAATTATGTTCCGCGGGCCAGATCCGGCCCCCCAGGGCTTTGGACCCGGCCCAGGGGATTGCCCCCCGTGGCGCTGCGGGCCCCGTGCCACTCTCAGAAGCAGCCGGCATCATGTTCCCGCGGCTCCGGGCGGGGGGGAGGGGGGACAGAGGGCTCTGTGTGTTGCCCTTGCCTCCAGGCACCGCCCCTTGCAGCTCCCATTAGCCAGGAACGGGGAACCGCGGACAATAGGAGTTTCAGGGGAGGTACCTGGAGGCGCGGCAAGGGCAGCGTACGTGGAGCTCCCCGCTCCCCCAGGGGCTGCAGTGCTTCCTGGAGTGGGGCAGCGTGGGGCCAGGGCAGGCATGAAGGGAGCCTGCCCTGGGCCCGGTGCCGCCGCTGACACCCCGGAGCCCAAACCCCTCCTGCACCCAGCCCCCCAACTCCCTGCCCTAAGCCCCCTGCCTGCACCCCAACCCCCTGCCCTGAGCCCCCTGCCGCACCCCTCACCCCTCCTGCACCCCAACCCCCTGCCCTGAGCTCCCTGCTGCATCCTGCACCCCGTGCACCCCAACCCCCTGCCCTGAGCCCCCCATACACTCCGCACCCCTCCTCTGCCCCAATCCCTTGCCCTGAGCCCCTTCCTGCACCCCAACCCCCTGCCCTGAGCCCCCTCCCACAGTCCGCACCCCTCCTGCACCCCGCACTCCCTTCCCTGAGCCCCCTCATGCACCCTGCACCCCTCCTCTGCCCCAATCCCTTGCCCCGAGCCCCTTCCTGCACACCACACCCCAACCCCCTGCCCTGGTCCTGCATACAATTTCCCCACCCAAATGTGGCCCTCGGCCCAAAAAGTTTGCCCACCCCTGCACTAGATCCATGCAGGAAATGAAAGTTACATAGAGGAGACACTTTCACCATGAGTCTTTGGCAGGAATGATATAAAGTGTAAATGCAGTGTTAGTGTCTCTCTAAAGTTCCCCCAATCAATGGGAGTGCAGCCATTTTGACCTGCTCAGAGTTGGAGAATAACTCTACCACTTACAATAGCTGACATTCTCATGTTTTCACTTCAGTTTTAGGTTTCCTTGGAAAATTGTGACCATCCACCTGTCAGAATCATAGAATATCAGGGTTGGAAGGGACCTCAGGAGGTCATCTATTCCAACCCACTGCTCAAAGCAGGACCAATCCCCAACTAAATTATCCCATCCAGGGCTTCGTCAAGCCTGACCTTAAAAACCTCTAAGGAAGGACATTCCACCACCTCCCTCAGAGAAACCGTGTCCCTCGCAGCTGGCTAAAGCTAGTAGGGAGACATTGGGCCCATTATTATCAGGGTAGGCATTCTTCCAGGCAAACATGCATGGTAGGCAGGCCCTTGCTCATAAATAGGGCCCTACCAAATTCATGGTCCATTTTGGTCAATTTCATGATGATAGGTTTTTAAAAATAGTAAATTTCATGATTTCAGCTATTAAAAGCTGAAATTTCACAATGTTGTAATTGTAGGGATCCTGACCCAAAAAGGAGTTGTGGGGGGGTCACAAGGTTATTGTGGGGGGGTTGCAGTATAGCTACCCTTACTTCTGCGCTGCTGCTGGTGGCGGCCTTGCCTTCAGAGCTGGGCAGCTGGAGAGCAGTGATTGCTGGCTGGGAGCCCAGCTCTGAAGGCAGAGCCACCGACAGCAGCAGCGCAGAAGTAAGGATGGCATGGGATGGTATTGCCACCTTTACTTCTGCACTGGTGCCTGCAGTGCCGGACTCTCAGTCAGCAACCGCCACTCTCTGGCCACCCAGCTCTAAAGGCAGCAGCGCAGAAGTAAGGGTGGCATGATCTGGTATTGCCACCCTTACTTCTGAGCTGCTGCTGGTGGCGGCACTGCCTTCAGAGCTGGGCTCCCGGCCAACAGCCACCGCTCTCCAGCTGCCCAGCTCTGAAGACAGCACAGAAGTAAGGGTGGCAATACCGCAACCCCCATAAAATAACCTTGTGACCCACCCCTGCAACTCCCTTTTGGGTCAGGACCCCCAATTTGAGAAACACTGGTCTCCCAGTGAAATCTGTATAGTATAGGGTAAAAGTACACAAAAGACCAGATTTCACGGTCCGTGACGTGTCTTTCATGGCCGGGAATTTTATAGGGCCCTACTCATAAACAGGAGGCTTTCTTGTTCATCATCTGTCTTCAACAACACGTTTTCAGGGATGGTTACTGAGTTGGTAACACAGGCTCAATTACAGCTACACCTAACAGGCTGAGGTTGCCATGTAAAATGATTTCCAGACACCATCAGACTCATGGTCTGATCGAAATGTAAAAAAATGGATGTTCTCTTAGAAGGGCAGTTCTACAGATGTGCCAAGAGACCATCTGATGACTGACATGGGGGCGTATTTTCAAATAGGTGTACTGGCTTATAGCCAGATGACTGATTAGTTGTCTCTGTCACAAAATGCGTGACAATGTTCTAGTCTGAGTCCCCTGCCCTCTTCAACACATGGATCAGCTGTGTGTCTTCATGGTTTGGAAAAAACAAAACACTGCTCTGTAGTCATGCCTGTATTAGGAGGATCAATGTATAGTTTGGATTAAGCTCAATTCTGACCACTGAAATACATCAGGCCTTCTGGTGCTAACTTTCTATGTACTGTCAGTAATGGTGACACTGCTTTGCATAAGTTAATAGTAAATGACTTCCTGCATGATAGCTATGGTACTGAAAATAAATGGTGGCTCATAAAAACTTGTGGGCACTGCTCATTTCCTCAAGGCCAATGAGCTATCACTTCAGCTGCAGGAAATAACACCTTGTTCAAGCAGGAGGATGCAACTCATTAGAGTCCCGTGTAGAAAGTATTTGAGAAATTTTTGCAACATCAAAGTTGGGCGACTGGATGGCTCAGTGGATGGTAATGGGATACATAGGATCTTTTGCCTATAAGTCATCTTCATCAGTTCAAATACAGTGCAGACAGGTAGGGCCTGTATCTCCACTGATACGTCAATCTTATTCTAGTGAAGTCAATGGAGCTACCATAGCACAGAAGTAGTGTAACACAGTGGAGACCCTGGTCCATAGTGCCAAGGGATGAATAAACCAGAAAAAATAAGTAACATTCTAAACCTTTATCAGAATTTGAATCAAATATTTTTTTCAGGCTCAAAGAAATCACTTTTAATTTTTGGGCACTTTTATATTCCCAGGTTACAGATGGAAGCCAAAGAACTTAAATATCCCACCACAGGTGGAACCAAGGTCACAGTTCTATTTGGACCACAGTGAATGTAAACTTCCTTTCTTCGGTGCCTAGGTAGTACAGTGATTGACACAGGATTGTGGGGCAGTGATAGCTATGCTGAAATTAAGGTTTCATTACAGAGATAAGTTTTAACTGGAGATTTAAACCTTCATTTTGTAAAGGTCTCATTGAAATGGCAAAAATCCAAAACCTAGGATATAGCCTTTGAGCACTATGTGAATTTTTCATAGTAGCTTGATGAAAAATGAATTGATACAGATGGAATAAAAAAAAAAAGTTCAAAAAGCAAACCCTTTGGGGTGATTTTCCCCCCCCCCCCCACTGGATTGTCTCTTTTCTTTGTACTCCTTGTGCAAGAAATCAAAAACACTCTGGAACAGCTGTTCCCTGGCCATATTTTGGCTCTCACGTGTGGATTCCTGCCATGTCAGTTATACATCAGTAGTGTTTGTCTATAGAGTATCTGCCACGGTGTGAAGCCTGTTGTTAGCTTCTCGGTGAGGCTAACAAAACAACAGAGACATTAATTCCCCAAATACCCCTGTTGCCTGTGGGTAAGTTCCCTGAGCTGAAAAAGCAAAGACCAGAGTTCAAATCTTCACCACTTTTATGTCCTTGTTAAATTCCAGTGCAATTTATTATCAACTAAAGCCAGGAACCACAATTAGAAGACAGTTAGAGAAGAGCCACTGTCCACCATGACAGTGACCTCAGAAGGCAAAATAACTTCCCAAGTGCATGGAATGGGTGACAATCGGGCCTACTGATTTGTTGATATAACTGATATAAAAGCATCTGAGATCACTGTTAAGGTTTTGCACTAGAGTGAAAGTTTGATGAAGCTGGGGTTTGTACAGGCTGTACGTATCTGCTGGAGATAGAAATAAATGCCTCATGAAGTGTGTTATCGACATTGTGGCAGGAAATATGAAGGTGGAAAGGAATGCCTAAGACTTTCCACTCAACCTCTTATGTCTATTCTTTTACAGTTTGGGGTGACTGAGGAGTGTGCTGCTGCAGCTTTAACTATCACTAAACATAGCTTTTGTTTGTTATAAATTCATAGGTGGAGAGTCTATTCTTGTGGCAATTCCAGCACTACTGGAGGCTGAGATTAATTGCTCTACCAGTAATCTCATTGGAAACCTGTGCTCTTGAGTATTATTATTTACTTGTACTCCAGTAACACTGAACCGCCCCACCTGAAATCAGGTACCCATGTTGCTAGGCACTGTTCAAATATAGTAAGAGACAGTCCCTATCCTAACCTAAGAGTTTAGAATTTAAGTAGGCAAGGAATAGGAGGGGAAACATAGGTGAAATGGCTTGCCACAGGTTACTCAGTAAATCAGAGCCAAAGCCAAGAATAGAATCCAGGCCTCCCTGGATGTGTGATGAATCCCACATCAGTGCCCCATCTGTTAACTCACTTTACTTCCCATGTCCGATTTGGCAGAGCCAGATGTTTGAATAATTCAGGTAAGTTTTGGTTCATTATCCAAAATTCTGGGGGCTCTGAATCTTTTGAGGCTACCCATCACTAATGGTGAGTGAAGGTTGTCATAGAACCATAGGACTGGAAGAGACCTCGAGAGGTCATCTTGTCCAGTCCCCTGCACTCATGGCAGGACTATGTATTATCTAGAGACTATCCCTGACAGGTGTTTGTCTAACCTGCTCTTAAAAATCTCCATTGATGGAGATTCCACAACCTCCCTAGGCAATTTATTCCCGTGCTTAACAACCCTGATAGTTAGGACATTTTTCCTAATGTCCAACCTAAACCTCCCTTGCTGCAATTTTAGCCCCTTGCAGTTCCTCTGGCATGGCTGTACTGACCCAACCCTCTATTCCTTCCACGCAGCTGTCTGCGTCTCCTGTCTGGGGGCGTGTGCGCTGCTTGAATATAAGAGTGCGATCAGGGACAGCTGCCGGTGAGCCTGGTGCCCACCCCAGTGGGCGGGGCTGGGGGCGGTACAGCCGCGCCAGAGGAGCTGCTGGTGCGGGGTGCTGGCTCCTAGGAGCGGCGGTCCCACGTTCTGCTCCTTTAGCCGCTGCGGTTCCCAGGAGAGCCCTGCGGTTTATATTCATGGGTATAAATTTGTATCTGTGCAGGGCTCTATACATCTCCCCATCTGCATTCCCATACGCTGGTGATAGGGCCATATAAGTACTGAGAGAGAGTGGAAATGTAATTCCATTTGAAACGGCCATCCTGGAAATCAATGGTGATGGCACAAATATAAGCTTGCTGCTCTTTACTAGGCACCTGCAATTCTTGCTAGAGGGGCGATGCTCCGCTTGGCAGGCGAGGAGTATTTTGGCAGCTGAGTTTTTTTATGGACTTGAGGGGAGTGATGTGGGTGTCCGGGAAGTTCAGAGGAGGAGGTTCCAACAAAGAGGAGAGAGGGCTGTTAGTTTCATACAGCGTTACTTTCCCACTCTCCAGGTACTTGTGGAGCCCCCATAACCATAGCATCTGAGGGCATGCGACAGGATGAGGGAGAGGACTCAGACCCACGAGCTGGGGGACACCTGGATGACAGGCTAGATGGTAACGCCTCAACCCACTGTGCATTGTGTGTGGAGGGCAGTAGTAATACTTTTTTAACGTGTCACCTTTTAACTTCACTGCATGTCATCTGTTCTAGCACATTATGAGAGAGTCAACAGGCGCTCCCAGTTTGCCTTCCCGGCACTGCCCATTATCATAGGCCCCTCTCAGTTTGTCTCTTGTGCCTGAGAAGATATTGAAAGCCTGTTCTAAAACTTTTTTTTATATAATGGGGGATGACAACAATCTTTCATATGGTTTGAGGAACTAATTGTTAACCAGTGTTAGAGTTCCCATCTCCTACAGCTCGCAAACGGTTCATGATGTTGCACCATGGAAGGGTGTTGAAGCAACATTATCCATTTAGCTGGATACCCATCTTTGGCTTACTTTTCCCCTAGGTTCCCCTGACCTGATGCGAGGCTGTTTCCCGCTGCTGTAGAATACAGGTTAATGACTTAAGGAAGGACCTGGTGCAAAGCCCATTGAAGTTAGTGGAAAGACGCCAACTGACTACAGTTAGCTTTGGATCCCATCCTGAAGTAAAAGGCCCATGTGGAATTTTTGGGCAATAGCCTCTCACGGGAGAGAGTGCTCCAGGCTCGCCAGATCGGTGCGATCACCAGCCTCTCTCTGAGCTTGGTGCCAAGCTTCCTCTGCCCGACTCAGCACAAAGTCTTTAAGTTGTGGTAGCTGGCGTGAAACCTAGCAAAATACATCTAGCTCCACTAACATGCTAAATGTCAAGAGACGTTCCCATATCCTGCTTTCTAATGTTAGCTGTGGGTATCCTCCACCTACTGTTTCTGCCATTCCTCTAACCGCTTCTAAGCGATGGGATGTTCTCTCCTTACTTTGTGCCTGGAAAGGGACAATATTGGCTGCTTTAGGCACCTCTTATTTTTATTACAGAACCCTATTATCAATAGGGCTGATTTTTTTGGCAATGGTTGGGTGCTGGGGAGGAATCTACATTATCTCTACCTGTCCTATGCTTATTCTGGGGATAAAGGGCTCGATTCAAAGCTTATTTCAGTCATGGAAAGATTTCTCTGGACATCAGTGGACTGTGAATCAGGCCCAAATACAATGGTTTCAGTGTCTGAGGTTGCTAACGCAGCACCATATCCAAGCACTGGATCTCCATTATCGTGCATCTTGTGTGGCCATTTATACCAGCGCAAAAGGAATGTAAACCTTTTCCAAATTGCATTCACTTTGTACACGTGTAAATGATCACACAAGGTGCAGGACAATGGAGAATCAAGTCCACAAAGTTTTAGGGAGGGAGTTTTAGGGAGGGAAGGTGCATTTTTTCAATGTTCAGAATGTAAACTGCACCCAAGCAATGAGGGTTAACCAGATGTGAGCTAGTGATTCTAATGAAACAAATGAGGATTGGTTCCTTTACATTTCTCCACTGCCTGGGCATACTTTTGGTTGGCCAGATTAGAAGTCAGTGTTGTGAACAAATCACTTTCTGTACTGAAGGTTCTGATCGTGCCCTCCCTGTTCATGACCATGTCATGGTGAAATGGGAGTGTTGCCTGCATGAAGAGTGCATGATGGGGGCACTTCTATTGCAAAAGTCTGTTAGGAAAAGACTTCACACATGTGAGATCAAATGACAGTGTTTGTAGAGAATTATTGTTATCTGGAGAAACTTTAGATAGATCAGTGTAATTAGTTGATATCAGGCTGGTGTTTAAGCTGTAAGAAGCATCCGTAAGGGGGCTAGCAGCGGAGGACTTTGAGGAAGGGAGGGGATAGGAGGCAAACAGAATGTCACTGAAAGAAAGATACAATTATAGGATGTGGTGTCTTAAGTTTTAGGTTTTTATTTGGGTTTAATTCTGCATCACACAGCATGGCAATTTGGAGATGCAAGTTTCATACGCTGGGAAACTTTTTCTGTTTAAGAAAAGATCAGGGCTGTGTATCCATTTAATGAGAGAACACAATGGAGTTCAGTGATGAAAATAGAAAGTGATATATGGAGTTTTTAACTCAAGATTGGATGTCTTTCTAAAAGAGATACTCCAGTTCAGTCACAAGTCGTTGGCTCGATGCAGGAATCATTGAGTAAAATTCAGTGGCCTTTGTTATACAGGAGGTCAGACTAGATCAGGGGTCGGCAACCTACGGCACGCATGCCAAACACGGTACGCGAGCCAATTTTGGGTGGCACGCCGCTGCCTGCCGCAGTCCCGGCCCCCAGCCCCACTCAGCCCCCCCACCCACTGCTCTCCCCTGCGGGGGCAGGAGGCAGAAGCTTGGTCCTGCAGCAGCCAAGCTCCCTCCTCCCCTGCTTCTTCCCCCAGCGTGGTGCTTTCCTGCCCCTCCCCCTCCTGCCAATCAGCTGATCCCCCTTGCGAGGGGGAGGGGGAGCGGAGCCGAGCTGCAGCGTGCTCGCTGCTCTGTAGAGGAGACAGAGAAGAGGTAGGGTTGGGCCCTTTGGGAAGCGGGTGGAACAGGGCATATCCCTTCCAGCCCCCTGCCCTGAGCCGCTCAGGACAGGGGGCTAGGAGCACCCCCAGGAGCCGAGCACCCCAGCCCTCTGTCCTGCTCCCCCCCCACACCCAGCCTTCTGCCCTGCACCCCCACAGCCCCATCCCTCTGCCCTGACCCCTGAACCCCCCCACACACCTCCAGCCCTCTGCCCTGCACCTCCCACACCCCCCATCCCTCTGCCCTGACCCCTGAATGCCCCCCAGGTCTGGGGTCCCGGCTGCCGGCCCCTTGCCAGCCGGCATCCCAGCCGCAGGCCCCGCTCAGCCCACTACCGGCCTAGGTGGACAGAACCCCAGGCTGGAAGTGGGCTGAGCAGGCTGGCGGCGTAAGATCAGCATTTTAATTTAATTTTAAATGAAGCTTCTTAAACATTTTGAAAACCTTGTTTACTTTACATACAACAATAGTTTAGTTATACAATATAGACATAGAGAGAGACCTTCTAAAAAACGTTAGAATGTATTACCGGCACGCGAAACCTTAAATTAAAATGAATAAATGAAGACTCGGGACACCACTTCTGAAAGGTTGCCTACCCCTGGACTAGATGATTATAATGATCCTTTCTGGCCTTAATATCTACATATAGGTATGTACATAAGGACTTCCTGGGTAAGTCACCAGCAAGGATTGAACCCACGCTATCTAGCTCCAAAGGACAGATCTCTACCACGTAGTCTTAGCTAAAGGCCTAAACCTACATCTTCACTGCTAAAAAAAGGCTGTGTTTTTACAATGAAGTCGCTAACTTGAGTTGGCTCTCTGGCTGTAAAATCCTAATGGAGGCAAGGCACAGGAAGTTTTTACCTCCGATTAGCTAGTTGAGCTCAACACTATATGCTCCGCCCAATTTGGGATTTACCTCAGCTAGCTTCATTGAGGTAAAAACTACCTGTGCCTTGTCTCCACTAGGATTGTATAGCTATCTTGCTGTAAAAACTCACCTTAACAGTGAAGACGTAGCTAAATCCTTTAGATTGGAACAGTAGCAGGCAGCTATTTCATTGGATGAGCCAAAGACTGGGACATAGGCAACTTGGCCTTACATGTATGTATAATATAAAAAACAGGGATAGAAGGAACTGCAATTGTACGATTTATTTGACAAGAATATCTTCTTATCTTGGGAATACTCAACTAGCTGGCAACATTTTATGCAGAATAAAGCCAGATTAGCCCCCCCCCCCCCGCAAACTCTGAGACTTGTAACATGTGTTACGTGAAAGGCATGAGAGACTCTTTTCATTTTCTTGGGGAATTAATACAATAGAGCTGTCACCTTTCATCAGTCAAATTTGGTGGCAGTTAAGCTCAAGGGGGACATGTGGAATGTGTGGAAAAATCCTGAATTTGCATAGGTGATAGGAAAGGATTTTCCATGTGTCTTGAGCAGAAATGTTTTCTTTGTCAGAAATCCTAACTTGGGGCTGACTGGCGGTGGGGTGGGGGAGGAGTGAATGTAAACAGTGGCTAGGTGTGACAGTGAAGTTTGGCATTGAAAACAGAAGCACTGGTTAGGGAGACATTATGATTATTTAGATGCATATTTAAAACATGCTGCTGCTCTCTCTCAATCTCCCTAGTGGCACCTTTTTCTGAACTCTGCCTGGGGATAGGTTACCGTTAACCTGTTGACCGAGGGGAAATGCTCCCAGACCCAGGGAATGTCCCAAATGCAATGCAATTGCTGTGGTTCAGCCACTCAAAGGGAACAGACCTGTGCATGTTGTGCAGAGGCCCATAGAGGTGCTGATGGGTGAGTCAAGGGAATGGCTTGGAGTTAGCTATTGAGTCTGTGAACAGCATGGAACCACTGGGCACAAAGGCCAAGTACAGCGAGGGACCAGCTATACTGGTGCCCCATGGCCTAGTTCCAGATTCCTGGGGCGGATTCCATCAGATGCTACTACAGAGGAGCAGTTGTCAATGATGATCTACCATCCACTTTTCTATGGCATTCCCCCCCCCCCCATCTCTGTAAGTGATGCAGAGAAATGAACAATGGTGAAAAAGAAGATGTGATATGATCTCACTGGCGGAGGTGGCAAAATTTTAGGTGGAGCACTTTTACCTGTCCACGTGTTCCTTGCGGGTTCTGTTTCCACAAGCGACTGAGCACGCTGCACTCCCATTAAGGCCTGGTCCTGCAAGAAGCCAAGCACCTTCTGGGTAGCCCCATGCATCCTCAACTCCCACAGAAGTCAGCATGGCTTGAGGATGCTCAAAGATGCACAGGCCATTGCAGGTGCTGGCACCAATGAGACCTAGGAGCCTCATCAGAACACGGAGAGGAAACTCGGTAAGGGGGTATGTGGAATTTTGGGTAGGCTCCCTGTGGTAGCTGCTACTGGAATGTGCATTGAAGAGCCAAATAAAATCTGCAGAAGATAAATGTATCTTTTTCTCAGTGTCTCTGGAGCTCTGCGGGTGGAACTGCCACACTTGCTGAGGGCCCAAACCTGCCTGTAGGGCTTCAGCTGTCCTCGGCTAAGTGGAAAGTGAATGCTGCTCACAGCTGGCAGTCACTGACATACTAAGCTCCTTTCTGTCCATGGCAAAAGCCTTTCCTGTGAGAGCTGGGCTTGGTCAGGCGAACGTGCAACTTACTGGGTTTTGGAAGAAGGATAAAATTGTTCTCTATTCTTGATTTTTAGGAGAAATGACTGAAGCATCAGGACGTTCCTTCAGAGATGATTTAATAAACATGGCGTGAGCTCAGCTCTCATTACCCTTCTAGGCTTCTGATAAGTGCAGCCTGTGAAAAATCACATTAAGATCTGCGGGAGTGAAGACAAGACTTCCTTTCTACAAGCTTATTGCAAAAAACAGCAGGTTTTTACATTTTACGGGCCAGGGAGGCCCTTTTGGTTCTTATTCAGCCCATACCTAGGAAAACACTCATTGCCTTCAATAGGAAGTTGCCTGAATAAAGACAGAGTAAAATCTGAGTGACTAAGACACTTGCAATTTGGACTTCAGTTTTCACTCTGTTCTGATGCAAAACTCCCATTGGGCTGGATCATGAGAGGTGCTGCATACTGGCTATTTCCATTGACTTCAGTGGGCCAAATCCTCATGTCCTCGCTTAAGTTTTACTCACTCTTTAAACAGGCAAACTCATTTACTTCAGTGTGAGTTTGTGGAAATGAGGCTTGATGGAAAGGTTCTCAGGATCTGGCCCAGTGGGAATTGTGAGTGCCCATGTAATGGCCCAAAGGACATCTTGGCTGAGTCAGGGTTTCAGGATTTGGCCCTTTAAAAGGGCTGGTGGAGAGAGAGAATTGAGAACTTACCTGAGTGATCCACACCTGAAAAAAGCTTCTGGTTTATTTTGAGGCATGAGCAAAAGTTCAGGATGTGGTTCCATTTTTTTTTCCCAGATGCAGTTCAGTCATCACCAGCTCCTACGACCCTTTGAAAAGCTGGAGAAAGAGCATCGGGCTCCAGCAACTGTGACCTGTTGCTGCTGAAAAACTCACACAGAATTGTGCCTCATCAGCAAAGCTGCTATCAGCTTAGCTCCTCCCACTGGGCCAGTGTAACAGACGATAGGTCTCTTTCACCTTTATTATGGAAAAAGAATCTTCATGTTACTCTTAAGGCTTGTCTGCACAGTAACACTGCTTTGGTCCTCACCAGAGGGGTGCACTGGTTTCATGTTACAAGGAGCAGTAGGTTAACGTGCACTAGGAACTTGTATGTGCAACCAGTCGACTGCAGAGTAAAATGTATACCCCTCTGGTGAGGACTAAAACACTGTGTTGGCAAGTCCTTACTCCCATCTTCCTTTGCCCCCTTTCTCTACCATTGTCATGCTCACTTTGTGGCATCTTGATTGACAGTAGATTCCACGTTGTTTGGGGCAGGGACTATCTCGTTATGTTTGTATGGCAACGAGCACAATGGAGCTCCGATCCTGACTGGGGCCATTGAGTGCTACCACAGTGGGAGTAATTGCCCTCAAACGACAACCTAGTTACGTCTGAGGAATGCTGGTGTAACTGATGGCATAATCAGGAGAGAATGCAGCTGCACATGTAGGCCTGCAACAGGAACTTAATGATCAATTCTTTTGGTGATGTGAGGGCTGGAGGAGAATCCACTCCAGTATCCTAGAGCTGTGCTGATTCTGCAGGGCTGAAGACAGTAAAATAACCTGAGTTTGTTCCTCTAAAAGGCCAGACCTGACTCTGAATACTCACTTGGTGCAGATGTGCTGAATAAGAAGGTGCCATTTTCATATACTCCCTCTTTAGAGAAAAAACAGCTCTGAAGTGATGGGTAGCTGCTGAGGCTGCCTCCAGAACATTACTGGAAGTTCTGCTGATGGAAAATCTCTCTGTGTTGGCAAAAATATGGGAATCTTTTTATATGAAGTAGGACGCTTTTAGCTTCCCTCAGTGAGCTACCCAAAGGTCTTTGGAGTATATTGTATCCAAGGTGACCTTCTCTAAGCTAGCATTTATAACCTTGACATATCCTGAAATAGACCTTTCTGTGCATGCCAGATGTAACCATAAGTCTATTACACAGAGCAAAATGTGCTTCTTCTTGAGAGACCTTGCAATTGGTTTGAATTCTCCTGTTCAGTTTGAATTTAAATCTCATGGAGATGTGTTCTTCCACTGGTGTCTAGATGCATTGTATTTTTCAATTTCACATTTATCGAGTTTGCATTTTTATAAAGCTTAAATTTACAAAGAAAGGACTTGCTTTGTTATATATTGGGGCTTGTGCTGCTGCCTCTTCAACACAATTACCCCAGCCCTTGTACATTTCATTTCTGGGTGATTATATCAAAACCCATATGCAGCTTCAAGACAGCCTGATGACAGAATTCTGGCAAAGGCTGTGACATGATTTGTAAGGTTAAGATGAAGTAGCTGATGATCTCTGACAAAACAATTATTTAACCTAATGAAGATGTCACACCTAACATGCCATTGCTACGCACATTGCTTATGTTAAATATTGTAAACTATCCATGTAGAAGTGGATATCTATCCATTCCTACAAAACCAGCTAATGTACATAAAAAGGTTTTTACATCTGAGAGATGTCTGCATAAATAAATGAAAGGCAGAACTACTGGGTATGCGGTAGCTGGCTGGCATTTACATCTGTCAGGCTTAAACTAGAACTAGATAGGAGTGTTTATAAGATGAAATTATTTAATATGCCAGTCTTCTCTCAGCTGTCATCTATTCCAGGAATTTCAGATCTTTCTAAATTAAACCTGTTTCTCCTTCCTGTCTGAATTTTGTGGGTGGGCTTGAGTGGGAAGTTTGTTGAAATAAAAATAATAATTCATTTTAGTACAATTATTTATGGCCGGGGGGGGGGGGGGGAGGAAGGGCTAAAGAAGAATCTAAGTTAAATATATTAGCTCAATAAAACATTGAAATGGATAAATGAAAGCTGTAATATAAAAGAACAGGAGACAATGTGATTATCCAGCATCCCAAACATGTAGTGCAGATGATACTTCTGCAGTGAAGAATCGGCCCTCCATGTCAGGGTGGAGAGTAACTCCAATGCATGTTAAGAGCTGGGTTTCTCCGCTGGCCAGCCAGGTACACGGCATTTTATTTTAGAGCCTTTTTGGAAATTAGACAAAATGGTCCCAATGCAAAATGGTCCCAATTTTTAAAAATATTTTCTGCTTTTAAGAGCCCCTCCTGCACCTTTAAAACCAATGGGAGCTTTACCTTTCATTCCATGGGTGCAGAAGCAGGGCCCTCTGGGGGTCACTTTGGGTTAGATCCACAAAGTGGACTCAGCCTCAGTGTTGTGGTGCCTAATGTTTAGGTGCTGCTCCTCCCAGTGGAATCCGCAGCCCTGAGTTGGGCTCCTGGCCTGTCCAATGCAGGGGGAGAGCTAGGTGCCTGGGAATGGGCTCCCCAACAGCCAGCATGCTGAGCACAGCGCTGCCTAGGCTAGTCCGTAGGATGTGCTGAGGAGAGGGGTGGGTTTCATGCCCCACTCCTCAAAGGGAGTTAGATGCCTAACTCTGGGTTGGAGGGAGATGCCACCAGGCATGCACAGCTGTGACTCCTCTCCTGGCATTAGGTGCCTAAACCAGGTCAGTCCTTTCTTGAAAAAAAAATGATGATGAGGAATGGGCTTTCCTACCCCCTAACTAGTAGCCCAATGGTTAGAGCACTCAGGGGACTTGTGGGAGACCTGGGTTCAAATCCCTACCCTGCCTGAGCAGAGAATGGACCCACACCTGCCCTAGCCACTGGGCTGACAAGGACCCATCTGCCGAGCACAGCTGAGAGGCAACTGGCAGGATAGGGGGTGCAGCTGGAAGGAAGTGGGACAGAGAGCAGCCATGGGAATGTTACTGTTACTAGTGTGAGACTGAAATTACCTGGAGGTACAAAAGCGCAGACACTCTTGGCTCAGTGGAAACAGCTGGTAGCTCTGAGTGAATTGCCCGGCAATGGTCTACACCAGTTCCTGCAGTATCGGGGGTGTTCTCCCAGATATTGTATCCAAGCTAGGGGGTGCACAGGTTGGATACACTTCAGGTAAGGTTGTGTTGGTTCTGTTTAGCCTATGAAAATGTCTAATGTAACTTCCACTTTACAACCCCCAATGCAAGTAATAAATAGATAAGCATATCCATGTGATGGGGTGTCCACCCCGCACAAGACTGAAGGGGTTAAGGTGATCAGGTAGGCCTATTAATTCCACTGGCTGCACCTGGAGGAAGAGCCAGGGAGCAGGGAACTAAATGGAAGCAAGTTCAGCTGTGCAGGAACAGGCAGGGCCTGTAGAAAGCCAAGTGATCACGGCCTGGGAAGAGGGAGGAGTGTTTGGAGCTGGTACATCCAGAGTGAGAAGGGGAACTATGTGTACTAGGAAGCAGTAGTGAGGGCAGAGAGACTGAAGCCCAGACCTGCTGAGGTGATGGTCTCTGGACTGGAACCTGCAGTAGAGGGCAGGCCTGGCTTCCCTTGCTACTGATGGTGTGGCACCATGGAGCCATGAGAGGGAAGACTGCCTAGGACTGCTAGGGCGAAGGGACTTTGCTACCCCAGAAGGCTGAGTCACAAAGAGGACGCTGCAGTTCCTGGAGTGAGAGTGGGGCTGTGGACTAGAGAGAGAGGCAGAGCAACTGTGTGCAAGCTGTAGAAGGGGGGTGTTGACTTCAAGAGCTATTCCCCAGAGTGACCAGGAGGAGGCAGTGATGAGTGGAGCACCCTGTGATAGACCCCAATATCTTGGATAGATTTAGGGCATCATAGGGCCAGATCCTCAGCTGGTGTCAAGGGTGTAGTTCTATTAACAGTAGCTGAAGATCTGGGGCGCTGATTGTTGTGGTGAGAAGTCCCCTCCTCCTCCTCCCCCTCCCCCCCCAGGTAACGTTTATGAAGTGTGACCTGCTTTCCTGATCCGAATGGCTTTTATCAGCATGGAGAAGGATGTAAGTTGGGGTGTGTGTGTGCATATCTATCTATGCAAAATATCCTAGTGAAGGGAGAATATTGCCTTTGCAAGGTAATGACATGGCTCCTGAATCGAAATGGCTGCGGAGAGGAAATGTGGCATTTAAGAAGTTAGGTTAATTTGTATTTAACATGTTTCTAATTCTGCCCTGAACAGAACTAGCCACATGGGAGGTGATGGGGAGGGAGAAGCTGCTCTGCAGGCAGGCTAGTATATTTAGGATAGTTACATTTAAATCTTTCATATAAATTGCTTGCAAGTCCCACCTACCTATCAGAAAAAAATAAGGGGAGTTCTAGGCTCATTTAAAAAAAATCTTGGAGAAGTAGCAAGGGGATTTTGTACCAGCCATAGACCTAACCAGACGCCTAACTGCTCCCAAACTACTCTGGTGGCTTAGTTGATCCTTGTGGATCTAAACAAATAGAAAAACTCTTCAGTGGGAGGCTTTTTCTCCTTGCTGCCTTCACACCACTCTACTCCACTCATTCTTCCTTTCCTCCATCTAGGCCTGGTCCCTCTAGGTGGTGTTTGCTTATCCTTAATGCAAATAATTGAGAAGCCTTCAACCAAGAAGGGGTTAAAGAGTTCATCTGGTTGTGGTCAAAGAGGTTCTGGTGGAAATAGCACAGTTAATTCTGTTGTTAGGCTTTGCAGCTGATTTGCTGTAGATTGAGTCTAGGCTTAATAAAAGCCTGGCCGTTTTGTGGGGTAACTCTGTTGCAGAGATCCATCATGCTGCAGCCTCCGTGACAGTGTGATAGAACTGACTGGATGTAGTGATAGACTTAGGAATTCTCATTTGAACTGCTTCGCTGGCCATGACTACAGATGGCAACCTGCAAGGACTAATGTAGCGAAAAGCCTCCTTCCTGCATGTCTGGGCAACTTGATTAAAGTGCTGGCACCACACCTTGTTTGATTAGTGGTGCATTCTGTTCCTGAGATGCACCCGGCTCAGCCACAACAGGGCTGTCAATCAAGGGTATAGGATTAAAAGGCTAGATTGCTTTGCGCTAATGCTTCACACAAATGGTGCGCTCCTTTTAAGATTGACTAGATGATAAAATGAGTGACCTTCATATCAAAGAGTCTCAGAAGCACCAGCTATGCCCTCCCATTTGATTAGCATTGCTGGCCGTAATGTAATGGTTTTAAGATTGTTTAACCTCAAGATCTCTCTGGCTAACATCCCCCCCTCCCCCCACTGAGCATGTCCTCTTCCTCACATTCTTGCTGCATGAAAATTCACACTTTCCAAGCCCTGCACGCTAATTCTGAATTCTGTTGCTCTGTTTGTTTTGGGTTTTTTTAGCCAGGCAGTGTACTGTTAATCTTACAGAGCAAACTTTATTTTACATGATCAAGCAACTCTAAACATCACACAGGGGATGTCAGGTGCTTTTTCAGCCCGTCAGCCAGGTTTCAAATATTTATCTTAAACTGTGAAAGTGGGAGGAATAGTCTCAAAGGGCGTGGGGGCAGGGGCTGCCAACTCAGAATGAGTGAAATACAAACACCATTTCAATGGGTTCATACATGTAAAACAGGAGACTTTTGTTTTTCATGTTCTGCACTTTAGCTGGCAAATTCTTGCTTCTGCCTCCTGCTGAGTTCTTAAAATCACTTCCTGCTGAATCATCCAGGCTAGCTGAGCTGTCTGTGGATGTGGGAGAGGGGATGATAAATACTAGAAAGGATTCTGAAACTCTTGAAAAGTCTCTTTGGAACTAAGTGGGGCTGATGTGACAGCAGAGTTTTTGAAAGGCCTTTTTATTGCTTATTCAAGGGGCACATTCTTGAAAGAGACACTGTCAAATACTTTTATTAAAGAAGAAAGTTCTTATTTTCTTGTGTGTTGTTAAAACTCTTAAACTTTCTCATTTTGTTCTAGCCCCATTTTGGGCCTGGTCCCACATCCCCTACTTGGGCGAGTAACACTTCCTTACTCAGTCCTGCTGCAGGCAAAGACCTTGAAGTTAATGGGGCTAGTCAGTGAGGGATTACTTTCTTGAGTAAGGGTACAGCATTAGGTCCTTTGTCCTTTTCCACTCCGCAACCATCGGGGGCCCAATCCTGCAAAGTGCTGGGTGCCTTCTGAGAGGAAATCAGCACCTGTATCTTTACTGTGAGTGTGTGCTGCCAACTGCCATTGACTTCAATGGGAATTGAGGGCATTCAGTATCTCTCAGGAGGCACTAGCACCTTACCGTATCGAGCTCATTGATTTCCCTGCCCTCCCTTCTCTTCCTCCCCTCCAGGTTAACTTGAAATTAGCAAGGCTTCTCAGTTTACTTCATACACCAGCATCCGGAAGGACATGAGCAAGGATATTCCCTCTGCTGGGAATAGCCAAGTATTTATAGAACTGGATTAAGCACTGTACATACTATTTCAAGTACAGGTCTGGATCCTGCAGCCCTTAGTCGGGCACAACCTGAGCTGAAGTCAGAACTGCAGGCCTGGGTGCGTATTTCTGTGAAATGTTGTGACAGCCAAATGAGGGGAAATGTATGTCTGTGACTTAGCTCTTTCCACGCTTGGAAATGCAGTGAGGATGGAGCCTTGCAGTTGAGCTGAGGCTGCAGCGCTGATGAGCGTTGCCACACAATACAGAACTCTGTGCTGGGCATGCTACTGAGTGATAGAATCTGCAGGATCTAGTGCTAGCCGACCGAGGGATGGGGTGCACAGGACCTACAAAGCAGCAACCGGTACTTGGAGCCTATGGAGATAGGGTTTTGCCCAAGCTAGATTTAAACAAAAAAAAAAAAAAAAAAAGTGGTAAGCAAATCCTCCCACAGATGGCTTTTCAGCTTGAGATCCTCCTGATCCTTCAATGCTTATTTACATGAGGAAAGCCAGTGGGATGAATAGGGAGCTTACAAACCGGTGAGGTAGAATTAACTAGGACTATTTACGGGTGTAAGCGTCGCTAGACTTGGCCCTTATTCCGTTGCTTGTATATTTACACAGAGATGCATCTACACCCACATTTACCACCAAACAGTTTTTTAAATGTGGTTGATTTTTTTTTTTGCCTTTGGCACCTTTTCTAACCAATACGCTCTAGCGGCGCATGTTCATGTTCTGAGACTTATTACCATGCTGCCCATTCCATTTTCGGTTTATGGCTATCCTTAACAAATTACATGGGTGGTTTTCAGCAATTTCTGTGCTCAGTTTACCCAGATAATCTATAACTCAATGACTTCTTTGGATTATTAAATTCACTTTGCATTCCAAGTTGCTCTATTCATTATAAATGAGTGTAGCCTGCATCGCAAGTAGGTATTCTCCTCCACAGATCTGTGCCATTACTGTCCTGAGGTCCAATACAAGTCGGGGAATATATTAAAACCATGAAGTCCCAAGACCTACAAGTATGATGCTAAATGAACTAGAACGATGTGGTTTATACACTTGCTTTATCTGTACCTAGTTTATCAATAATAATGTATCCAATATCCATCGGGCAGGCGTTTATATATGTTCAGTTCAAATGCAGGTGAATTTTCACAAACTGCCGTTAACTACTGCAAAAATGTCGGGATGCAATGCTTTTGCTTCACAACCGAATGTGTATAAATAAACCAATGATTGCCAGTTTCACTAGGGGTCTAATTATTTATTCATTAGGGCCTCAGTCCTGCTGGGCATTCTGGCCCCAGTCCAGCAAAGCAGTTAAGCTTGTGCTTAGCTTTAAGCAAGTCAGTCTCACTGACTTGAATGGGACTACTCACAGGTCTACAGTTAAACGCATGGGGCCAGATTTGCAAAGCTATTTAGGTGACTGAAGAAGCGGAGAGGTGAGATTTTCCAAACCGCCTGCATCTTCAGACACCTAAATACCTCTACACACCTGGCCTCATGTGCTGAAATGCATTGCCCAGTAGAGCACTCAGCATCTTTGAAAAATCAGACTCTAGTTAACTGCTGTGTTAGAGCCCAGGAATCCAAAGTGTTTGTGTTTAGCAGGGCCTACATAAATATGGCGACTGAGATTTTACTAGTGGCTAGAGCACTGGACTGGGAGTCAGGAGGCCTGGCATGCTGGGTGACACGAGGCACAGACAGGTGAAGTGGCTTGCCTAAGTTTCCCCATTTGTAAAATGGGGATAATGATAGTGACCGCCCCTTGTAAAGTGCTTTGAGAACCACTGATGAATGGTGAGCTAGATATTCTCCTTAACCCTTCCTGTAATAGGGTGAGAGTAACCTCTTTAAAGGCGAGAGAGGAGAAATGTAGAATTTGGAAGGGATTCCTCACTAACCGTTTTCATGTGGGACTAATTTTAGTACTTGGCCATATTCCTTTGCATGTGAAATTTGATAAATTTAGATGTGACTAGTTTGCCATGGATTGAGTAGGAATGTTAGCATTAGAGCTCTTTGAATGTTGTGCACTATTTCAAAAGCCCTAGTGAGAATGGTGCTCTTGTCAGTCCACTTCCCCCCCCCCCCTTCTCTTTCCTTTCTGCTTTTTGTATTTTTGGAGACCTTTAAGAACAACTTTTTAACAGCCTAAAGGGGAACTTGACTTTTGTTTGAAAGTCCTGAGGGAGGTTTAAGAGTAGGTGTCTGGGTAGATTTTTACAGTATGGATGCATTCTCCTGTGAACAATTAAACTGGGGAGTTCAATAGGGTGACAGCTGGTGCTGATTGTACAGAGAGCTGGGTTTGCTGACTCTGACCTGACTCTTTGAAACATCAATTTCTTTTCTGTCCTTTCAGATTTTGTACAAATTCTATAAGGGAGAGTTGGTCTGAAGGATCTGGAATAGAGTTGGCTGAAATTTTATCAGTGTTTTTTGGATGAAAAATGACTTCTGATGAAAATGAGAACTTTCTCATGAAAGTATGTTGTGTTCATGTAATAGCTGGTCCCATTTTCCATCAAAATGACTGTTTTTCCCCAGTGGAAAATAGTTTCTAAAAACCTGAAGTTTTCTGGGGGAAACTTTTAGATTTTTGGAAAACTGGAAAATTTCAGCCCCCCAAAAGTTTTGATTTGGGTCAAACCGACCTATTTGCTTGAACTGAAACCTGTTTAGAGTCAGCTCAGCATTAAATTCTATCTGCCAATGGTGCTGCAGTGCCACACTACATCTCTTATGATGTACCATGGTCTCTGCTCTGAGCTGTGTGGCGCCTCATGGGAGTCACCCATGGGTACATCCTGGTAGATGTAGTCTGTCCAGGAATCCTGGCCTGTAGGAAAGAATGGGGACGAGGCACCTGAGCGGCAACTTTCAAAAGGCACCAGGGGTAGATGCAGCTTGATTAGGCTTGGCAGAATTTGATTATGTTTTAAATAATTTTAATGGCTAATATCAATGTTTTTATTTTAATTACATTTTCACAATTGTGGGAAATTATGGGGGTGTCAGACAATTATTTAATTAATGTCAATATTGAGATTCAAAACATTAAAGCTTTAACCATTAAAACACAAATTGTCAGCATCACCTGTCAAAATACATAAAGTGAATATCCTTAAATCAGACTCTAACTTCTCAAGCAGCACTCTTCATTCTTTGCCTAGCTGTAGATTTCAATTATCGAAGGACATTTTTTGTCTGCTATTGTGTATACTGTGAGAGCAGTATTTACCAATTCAAATCTAATCCTTTCAAGCCTAAGTTTAATGTTGAACTGACTCAAAGGAACGTTTCTGAGGCTGTTAACATGTTTGATCAAATATTAAAATGAAATATTTCTGCATCAATTCTTCAGAACTGTGTGCAGAAAATGTCGATATTTTGACTTCCTATTTCAAGATGCAAGCAAATGTTGAGATCACAACTTCTGGTGGTTTCCCTCCCCCTCCCCCCATAAGTTCATATATTCATATATAAATGAGCAAAATTCTTCTCCTGCCACCCCATGCTTACTGCTGAATTTTGTTTCTATTTTGAATTATAAAATTTCAGCTACAAAAACTTGACAGCTCCCTGCACTCCCAGGGGTAGTTCTCAGGACAGGGGACCCTGAAATGCAAAACTTCTTTCTCTCTCTCATTAATTTCTTAATTTTGTATGTGTGTGAGAGAATTGAAGAAAGGGTCCATTTTCAATCTTTAGACATAATCTGCTTGGTTAATAGCCTGTACCTGGAGTAAATCCAATGATTTATAATACATAAAAATATTAGTTATCTAACGTGTAAACTTTATGCTTTCAGTAATGGTAGGGGATATCAATAATTATTCCTGCAGAAGGACAGCCACCATCCTCTGATTGTGCTTCCATCCATGACTGGTTTCCTCTTTGCTCAATGCAAGGAAGAACCATGTTCCCATGTATTTTAAAACCCTTTAATATCTATTTTCTGCTGCACAGGGTGGGTGAAGAATAATACCTGCTTCCTGAACTCCCACATCCCCACCTACCTATTCTCTCCTGTCAAAAGGGTTATTTTTGCAGTTCACTTGCTTGCGAGCTACATTTTGCACAATTAATGGAACTGCACAATCCCATGGAATGGATGTCTCTGAAAACACTGTAATGTAGAAAAACTAGGCTACCGTCATGTTAACTCAGGAGAAGACAAAGCACAGTATGGGGCCTTGGGCCAGATTTTGCTGGTGTAAATCAGTGTAGCTCCATTGACCGCAGTGGAACTATGCCAATTTGCACCATCTAATGATCTGGCCATAGTAGAGCATGTCCTGATTACGCATAATGGTGTTCTGCAGTTGGGTCAATGTTGAACAGAAACAACGTGAACCCTTCTAGGATCCAATTTTGCTCAGTGCTGAGTGCCTGCTGGGAAGCGCTGAGCATTGTCAGCTCCCATTGGTTGCACATCACGTCTTCCCTTCCAGGAGATGTAATGCACAGGTGGAGAGGCAGAGATCAGAGCCCATTCAGGAGCACTTTGCTCTGTACTGCTGAGACCTCCAAGTAACATGGCTGTAACCTGCTAGGTACTAAACAGCACATGTGCATCGCTGAAAGCACCACATAGCCAACTGCTGAAGTCAACAGGAGCTGAAGGTCAATAGTTGCTTCCTGATTAACCATATGACTATGAAAAGCAGGGGTGGGTGGAACCAGCTTGAGTAAAATAAGAACCATTCCAAACCTTCATCCATCCCCTGCACTAAAACCTGACCAAGCAGAATCTTTCGGGGCCTGATCCAACAGAGTGCTAAGTACATTCATCTCCCATGGACATCAGTGGGAGCCAAAGGAGCTCAGCATCTCGCTGGATCAGACCCATATATTACGAACCCTTTGGGAAGTGAATTGTCTCTTACCGCATTGTGTAGATTGTCAGTGCTTGGCTACTATTAGTTATTTGTGATGCTTAATAGCTGTTTTAAAAGCTTGTCACTTGTTTTTCATTTTCACCCCCTCCATCCTCCCCCCCGGCCTGGTAACCCAAGCTGGCAGTGCAAAAATGCTCAGAGAGGCTGATCCTGCACTACCTCCTGCCTATTGGAAAGTAGAAAGTGCCATAAATCATGCATGAGAGCCCATTCTTGGGGGACTTCCAGACCAAGTTGGCAGACCAGAGAGAGATGAAAAAGCATCCTAACTTCTGAATGCTCCTGATCCAGACCCACCTTCTGGGGTTCATCTGCCACTAACTTGAAAAAATAATGCCCAGCGCCACCAGCTAATTTAGGATAAGCCTAAAAAAGCTTTTGTCAGTGTCTGAAGACTTCTAGTGGAGGGGGGAAAAATACAGCCCTGTTGTTCAAAGGTCTAATATTGTGGTGGTAACTGTGTGACATCAGCATATTGATGCAAGGTTTCAGGACTCTGGTTTTACTACAAGGACTTTCTCTTTCTTGCACTATAGAGACAACAATTTCCTAAGTGTAACTGGTGTACCGTGGCAGTGCTATATTAAGTACACACATATGCCATGAATAGGAAATGCCTAGCCATTACCGAAGGCTCAAGTAAGAAAGTTGACCTAAGGCTTAGTTAGCAGCTGGCAAATAGTATTTAAAAAAAGGAAATCCTGGGATGGAAGGACTCGTATAGGGATTATACTTGCAGGAGCTTCCCACTCTAACTCAGTCTTTAATTTTTCTTATTTTTAGAGATGGTAAGATTTCCTCCCCTCCCCCCCCCGGCTGCAGAGAACAGGGAAATTTTCAGTGGAAAATTTCAACTTTTTTGGCCAAAAGCAGTTTGATTTTCAGCTAACTTTTTTAACGTTTCCATCACCGCTCCAGGCTCCATGTAGCACAACTTCCCTTCCCCAAAAGGGAAGACCCTGATATGTTACGGGAGATGTAATTCAGCTAGGAATTTTGGCCCACAGACAGGAAAGAGCAATCTACAACTTCCATTGGACACCCGAGCTCCCATTTTGGCCAAAATCTTCCAGTTTTCAAGGCTTGTCTGTATGTGTGATGTTGTTGTTGTGTCTCTTTGTGAAAACTAAAATATGTCAGTGGAAAATGAGCTTTGAAACATTTTGTCAAAATAATCCAGGTGGGATTAGATCAACTCTAGCTATGTTATCAAGAGCATCCACTGATCAGTGAGCAACTGCAGAAGCCTGATTCAACCATTCCTAGTGTCAAAGGGAGCTGGAGGTTTTGGTCCCAAGGTGTAGAGCTGTTTGATTCCAACAGCCTTCAAACACAATTGGAAATTGTAACTTTTCTGTTACTTTTTTGGCAGTGAAGTTAGTGTGTGGTGGGGAAGTGTGCTTAGTTTGAGGGTTTGGATTTTTTTTTTAGTGGCTTTCTTTGGTTTTTGTTTTCTTTGTATTTACAACTTGAAACTCTTTCAGACTAACAAACATGTTCATTTCCTTTACTTTCCCTACATCTGCAACCTTTCCCCACTTTTCAAATTTGGGGCCAGATCCTCAGCTAGTGTTAAACTGATATAAGAAATGCCAGACTGGATGAGGCCCGTGGTCCACGTGGACAGCAGCTAATAGCAGCTCCTTCAGAGGAATGCATAAAAACCGTGCAATAGGCTGATGTGGGATAATTTCCCTCCACTGCCCCAAGCAGGGTCCCCAATAGTTAGTGTGGCATAGCTCCATTTGCTTTCTGAGGAGTGATGCTGATTCACACCAATGGAGGATCTGTCGTGTAATTGACAAATTATAGACTGGCCCTCTATATGGCAATGTCCAGTTGGCTCAATCCTGTAGCCATCACAATAGAAGTGGATCTGGAGAAGGGATGTGAAGGAGGTGGTGGCTTTATTGACCTGTTTAGCAACAACCTGAGAAATGCCATCTACGGCCTCACTAGCATTGGTGGGCATTGGCTCAAAGGCTGTTGAATTACACATACTGTAGTAGCTTAGCTGGTAGACCTGTTCCAGCAAGCCATTCTGGAAAAGTGAATACTCTGAAAAGATGAACAAATGAGGGGCAAACTGCGGCACCCCCCAAGGAAGATACAATTATAATCCTGAGTTCCAGACCTCTCATTGTCCTGTATTACTACAGACATGCTGTGTCCAAATGAGACTGCGGCTGTCAATAGATGGATATTCAAGATGGTGTTACGAAATCATTCGTTAATACAACTAAGAAAAACAGGAGTAATGAACATGCTCCGCCTTCTAAAGTAACTTTGGAAAACTTTAAAAATAAAATCTGTGCAGAAGACAGAACTACAATTGCTATCCATCAAATAAGGAAATGAAGCTGAAGTAAAATGGCAATTGGGAAAGCAAACTGCACAAGTTTAGAACAATAGATGTGGAACTTGTGACTTTTTTTTTTATAGAGGTTGACCAATGTGCTGTGAATATAATAGACAAACTGCAAATATCTGACAGAATAATAAAAGTGCTGTCTCATTGCAAAGAGCTGCAGTGGCTCTGACTTCTGCAAGCAAGTGATTTTTGACTTTCCCGTGTCCTAAGGAAGATGGACTCACACCACAGAACTGCTTTTTAAGATGGGAGGGAGTTGGGGAAGAAGAATCCCAAAAAACACAATACAGGAAAAGTTGGATCCTCTGATAGCTACCTTTGAGGAGATTTTTATGCTGTAGCTTAATTCTTAAGCAATAGGGAGGGTAGATTATAGCATCAGCTGTTTATAAGAAAGAAAACCAAACCTAAAGGTTAGGGATGGAAAAGACTAGTAGATGAGAGAGATCCTTGGCGAGAGTAGCCCATGAGTATTAAATGTTCTCTCTAGCTGGACGCATGACTGCCCACGAACTGAAGAAGTGTTCACAGATGAAATCTGTACTGAAACAGATTTACAATGGTATTCTAAGGGCCTGATTCTGAGCTCACTTACACAGACATAAATCCACCCGGGCAATCTATTGGTATAAATCCGGACTGTTGGCACAGCCTTAGGCAAGGAATGGTGTCTGTTTTGCCCCACCCTAGGAATAGCGCTTGAGGTGATGTGCCTTGGACACACCTAGGGGATCCCTAAATGTTTCTCTGGAGGAAAGAGTCAGACCCCACAGACTTGAGTGGAGGAATATTTATGAATACCATGGACAAATTCTGGTGTGTCTTAAAAATAGACACACACAGAATGACATTATATATATGGAGATAGGCATATCTCATAGAATTGGAAGGGACCCCGAAAGGTCATTGAGTCCAGCCCCCTGCCTTCACTAGCAGGACCAAGTACTGATTTTGCCCCAGATCCCTAAGTGGCCCCCTCAAGGATTGAACTCACAACCCTGGGTTTAGCAGGCTAATGCTCAAACCACTGAGCTATCCCTCCCCACATATTTACATATTTACAAACTTCAAGTCTGATACAATATATGATGCATCAGCAGTTTTTTCAATGTTTGTTTGGGACAATTCCCATAATAAAATAGAAATGTAATCCCCACCCCCATCTTGGTTTCTTTATAAAAAAAAATAAATCCCTCCCAATGAGGTTTCCCTAAGATGTAATTTAAGACCTGTATAAATATCCTCTGCTGCAAAGGGTGATAATTACCACACCCGCATGATGTTATAATATATACATCTAATTGCAGTAGAGTTATTTGGGGCAGATAGGGCACTTAAAATATACTTTTATTGCATGCCTCCAAGTTGTGATGAAAGGTCATTTTGCAGGGCACTTCTGGTTTTGTATAACTAAAACCAATCTGCTTTTAGCCTTTTCCTTGTCTAGCTAGCTAAGTTTTTCTCATGTGATTAAAAATAAATGTGTTTCAGAAGGACACACGTGCCAAAAGTCGTGTAAAGTTAGATTGTGGCTTGGACTATGGGACTAGAGGGGAAGTAAGATTTCCCCCTTTAATCCCTTGCACAGGCTACAGGGAACTGAGGTCCCTGTACTAACCTCAGTGTGTGTGCTTTGGCACAGCGTGTGATCTTATTTTTACCTATGCCAGCACCCCCACTCCCTATGCTGGCCATCATGACTTTATCTGTTCCCAAGATGACTTCACCCACCAGTTCCTGAGTGTTGGGGGTGGTGGTGGGAGGTAAGCAGGCTCTGTGTGCTTGCTTACTCCTGTGTGCCTCTTCAGGGGGGTTCAGTCGGTTCTTGTACTATTAGTCCCGTGTGGGGATGTGAAATCCAAGCCACAATCTAGTCCCACATGTCTTGGAGTGTTCTCTTTTAATCCGGTCCAGGTTTGCTGCCCATCCCAGGTTTCACAGGGTCACCCTGGCTATGATGGGATATGACTCTGCAGCTCTCACTCATGCAGCTACTCCTCACTGGTCTAGTTATGAAGAGTTTGGAGGATCAGGCCCCTAGCTTGCAGCAGGGAAGACATTCTAAGGCCTGCATTAATCAGCAATGTTCCAGGGTTCGTCAGGCCTCAGGGCCAGATCCTGCAGCCCGTACCCCCACAAGTGGTCCTTGTTCATGCTCAAGGAAAGTATCGGTTGTGGGATAGGGCCCTGGGTGTTTTTAATTTAAAGACTGTATCTGGCTCTGTGCCCTCATACTACTGATTGATTGCCTTTCAGCATATGGAAGAACATAACCAGTCTGAACAAGCTCTGAGACAGAATCACAGAAGGTCCTGACTTTAACTCTAGAGCAGAGGTTGCTTGGCCAGGAAACCAACTTAGCAAAGGCAATAAACAAATTAGCTAGAGAATCTGCTCCTTTGACAGGAGCCCCTAGAAAGAGACACAAAGGTGGTAATATGATGTTACTGAGTGAAAGCATTCGCAAGGCATATTTTCCAGGCAGCATATCGGGATTTTACTGAATGAGTTGCACTGATTTTGTAACAAGAGCTGTGTGGATAAATTCCTGAGCACGTCTCTGAATGTCTTACCCTTCCAAGGTTAAGATGCTGCAGCTCCAACTGCAGGAAAAGATTAATTCAAAGGCAGAAGGAAAGCCGGGCTAATACAAGGGATTATATGGCAGAAAGACTTGCAGGAGGGAGTGGCCAGGAGAGCAATAGCACTGAAATTTTATGACAGCAACGTTAAAAGGCAGTACAATAATGAGCAAACCTTTAAAAGCATCAATCGGTTTAAATAAGACTGACTTTTCTGAAGTTCAGGGTATTAGCTGAAACTTATCTGGGTCTCTGAGTTTCAGCTTTGCATGTTAGAACAACTCCTTCTGGCTTCTAGAGTTACACTTTGATTGAGGATGAAGATAAATGTCTTCAGGCTGTCCGATGACTTGCACTTCAGAAAGTGGCACACAATGAAACCATTTAGCTTTCATGACTTGAATGTTCAAAGTCAGCTAAGGGAGTGGGATACAAAATTCCCATTAAAATGACCAGGAATTGAGCATCCAAACCCCTTAGGCAGTGCTGGAAAATCTCAGCCCACGTGTCTGGGAGCCGCTTGAAAACATGTGTGACTCAGTGGTGCTTGCACCTGCTGCAGAGCAGGTGGGTGGGACTTGGCTGTTGCCGAAAGAAACAAGTTCCTGGGCATTGACTCTGGAACTCCTACATACTCTATGTCCCTGGTTTGGCAGGCAATTGCCCTGCACCAGTAATTTGTATGGGAAGACCAGCTCATGGCCTACTCTTTCTGATAAGCTTCATGGATCACATTTCACCTGCAACTCCGTTGCCTCCTATAATCCTTCACCAGCTGGTGCTGAGACATAGAGCCCATCCAGGCTTCACCCATGACCTTCCACACTTTCTTCTCCCTCTGCCTCCTCCTCAACTCTTCCCAGGGCCTCCTGGCCCTTTCAGTTTCTTGCTAGACCTTGCAGCTAAAAATCCCCACTTCAGGCCTTCCAGCCTCTTCCCTTCCTCCAGGGCCTTTCAGCGCCTCCCTACATGAATTTTCAGGCCAACTTTATTTGTGGATCTTTGCTTTTGGTGCTCACAAGATGTTGTCTGCTCATGCAGACAGATGTACAGAGCCTTTGGTCACCATCCATTCAGTCACAGGGAGGCAGTGTCTCTAAAGACCAGAGCCAGACTCTGACATTGTCATGTACGTATCACAGAGCAAACTTGCATAACTCCAAACAGTGATACTTGCCAAAGCAAATGTTCCAAACTGCTTTTCTGATGTGGTGAATGCAATGGCTTTTTTTATGGTGGCTTTGGACTCCTTTATTGATTATTTTTAAATACTCTGGCTCCTCACATTAAGGTATTCCTTTCTAATATTGATTGGGGGAACCTTGGAAACAATAGTTCAATGGTGATAAACCAATACGATTAACATGCTGAACATATATGTGGGATAGGTCAGGGACAGATTTTTGTCTAAGAAACAAGGCAAGGAGCACCTTGGAGGCAAGAGACCCCTGCAGAGCTGTTGTTGTTGTTTGGGGGGGGAGAAAAAGATGCATAAAATTCTGCCGTGAGAGTCAATTGTACTTAGTTTGCACAAAGTAGAATGCTGGTAACGAGGACAAATAAGACCCCTCTTCTGGAGGAAGTAGAGGGGGAGGTGTGTGCTTTTTGGGGGGGGGGGGGGCAGGGATGTATCCTATAGGTGCTCCGTGTTGTACCTGCTCTAACTTGCCTTAGCCAGGTTCTCTGCTCCCTGTTTGAATGCAGAGTCAAATTCAAAGTCCGATTCTTGTTCTTGGTCCTGATCATCAAAGCCCTCCACAGAACTGGCCCAACCTATCTGAGGGATTGCTTCTCTCAGGATCTACAAACAAGACTTCCCACCAAAAGCTACAGTCCTCTGGAAATCACCAGCTTGAGACTTGTGAGCACAGGAGACCATTTCCATGGCAGCTGAACTTAGACCGTTGAACTCTGTCATCTTGAGCTTTCAAGGCAGCAATCAACCTCCCCACCATGGGAACAAAATGGAAAGTGCACTTGAGCCTAACTTTCCCCCAAGGTTATACTCCTCCAGCAAAGGAGGGAGAGGAGCAAAGGTGTGTGTGTGTGTATATATAAGTTTATAAGTTCAGCACTGTTACCTTGGTGTAAATTCCTGAATCAGCAAACTATTTATTTAACCTTGCTCCCTCATGGCAAAACTGGAAATAGAAGCCAGGTATCATGGCTTGTAATACCTTGCTCTGTCCATTATAACTCGTCCAATACTTGGGCACTGAGAATATTCCCACGCACGTTCAAATTTGACAAGTTTAAAAACTGCTTTTAAAAATAAAAAACTAGATCAACTTTTAAATCCGGTTTCTAGATGTTCCCGTTGCAGTGTGTGCATTTGGCAATATGTTATCAATGGAAGGATAACTTGCACTGAGTCATCAGAACGTGCATGTTAATACTGACTGTGCAGACCCACTAAATGACGCATCAGGCTGGGGAATAAAGAGAGAGCGAGCACTTTTTATAGAAGAAAGATGACTGAAATAGCTCAGCTCAGTCACAACCTGCATCTTTATCATGGATAATGGGCAGACCACCCAATTTGTCTCCCTAATCTATTTACAGTGAATGAGTCATACAACAGGCCCATGTCAGAGAGATGTTTGCTAGAGATTTGAATACTGGTGGTGGATGAGCCCCTTCCAAGCTTGCTTACCAAAAGCCTATGGAATTACTGAGGTTTTGCCTCTTGGCTGAAAATCCGAGCCAGTGACAACACTGCCAAGTGGTCCTAAGCATATTAGCTAGCACATCTGCTGAAACGATAAGGTGATATTAGAATGAGATCACTGCCTTGTGCCCTTGTTCTGATACTGGCTCTTGGTGGCTGTCAGTAAGCCTCTGAGTGCAGAGGAAAGTGTTTTAGGGTGTGGGGTGATACTGAAGTTTAAAGAATGTCATGGAAGCTAAACTATTTTAAGAACATATTGTGAACCTTACGAGTCCCCTAAGGGAAAGTCTTGTTTTAGGGACCCAATTCTGCCACCTGATATGCACCATATAAATATGATGTGTATGTGTGTAATATACATGAGCTTAAATCTGCTCACTCATGTGCATAAGGATGTGTGGGGATTCTCTCAAACAAATAACTTGTGCTTTAACCATGAGCACTACAAGGGTGATCCAGTGGATATAGTGTACTTGGGTTTTCAGAAAGCCTTTGACAGGGTCCCTCACCAAATGCTCGTAAGCAAAGTAAGCAGTCATGGAGTAAGAGGGAAGGTCCTCTCACTGACCAGGAAGTGGTTAAAAGACAGGAAACAAAGGGTAGGAATAAAAGGTCCATTCTCAGAATGGAGAGGGGTAAATAGTGGTGTTTCCCAGGGATCTGTAGTGGGACCACTGCTGTTCAACATACTCATAAATGATCTGGAAAAAGGGGTAGATAGTGAGGAGGCAAAATCTGTAGACAATACAAAATTACTCAAAATAGTTCAATCCAGAGCAGACTGTGAAGAGTTACAAAGGGGTGTCCCAAAACTGGGTGACTGGGCAACAAAATGGCAGATGAAATTCAGTGTTGATAAATATAAAGTAATGCACATGGGCAGGGCCGGCTCCAGGCACCAGTGAAGGAAGCAGGTGCTTGGGGCAGCCAATGGAAAGGGGCGGCATGTCCGGGTCCTCGGCGGCAATTGGGTGATGGGTCCGTCAGTCCCTCCTGGAGCGAAGGACCTGCTGCCGAATTGCCACCGAAGAATTAAGTGGCGTGGCTGAGCTGCCGCCGATCAGGGCTTTTTAATATATAATTTTTTTTTTCACTTCGCTGCTTGGGGCGGTAAAAAAGCTGTAGCCGGCCTTGCACATGGGAAATCCATAATCCCAACTATACATACAAAATGATGGGGTCTAAATTAGCTGTTTACCCCTCAAGAAAGACATCTTGGAGTCGTCATGGATAGTTCTCTGAAAATATCTCGTCAATGTGAAGCAGCAGTCAGAAAAGCTAGCAGAATGTTAAGAACCATGAGGAAAGGGATAGATAATAAGATAGAGAATATAGTGCTATATCTGATAGGATAACTTGATTTACTCAATAGGTCAATAATGTGACACCTGGGAGTTAGTACCGATTTTAAATGTTGGGATATTGGGAGTCTTTTCCTAAGTGTCAGGATAGAGAATATTGGCCACATGCTCGGGGTTCAGCTGATCGCCATATTTGGGGTCGGGAAGGAATTTTCCTCCGGGGTAGATTGGCAGAGGCCCTGGAGGTTTTTCGCCTTCCTCCGAGCATGGGGCAGGGGTTGTTTGCTAGAGGATTATCTGCTGCTTGAAGTCACCAAATCAGGATTTGGGGACTTCAACAGCTGAGTCAAGGGTGAGAATTATTTCGGGGTGGGTGGGTCAACTTTTGTGGCCTGCATCATGCAGGAGGTCAGACTAGATGATCATAATGGTCCCTTCTGATCTCAAGTTCTATGATTCTATGAT